>JAQFVV010006397.1:0-125331 GCA_028023455.1 Epiperipatus broadwayi
TCTGGTATAGTTACATTATTTAACATTCAAGCATCTAGACATACCCTAATACTGCCATCCTTCTTCTTTACAATAACCATTGGGTTTACATAAGGAGAAGGGCATTTCTTAATAATATTCCACTCCAGCATTTTGTCAATTTGCCTCTGTACCTCATCCTGATATTGGTAAGAAATTGGGTACATCTTTTGATGCAAAGGATCATTACTCTTCAATTTTATTTTATGAGTATATCCTTCTATTATACCAGGGACTTTTGAAAATATATTCTTAAAATGATACATTAATTGGTATAAATTTTCACCTAATTTAGAATTAATTACATAAACATGTTCAATTTTAACTTTCATATTAGCATCAATTAATGTATTCTGTATGCATAGTAATTGATTGGAAAGGTTGTGCATACCATATTCAAAATTAAGCCTTTTCTTCTTACAAGTAAAAATTTTACTATAAAAATCAATCTGATAATTATTCAAAATCATGAAGTCAGCACTTATTATGGCTTCATGTATTAATCCAGGCATAATAAGAAAAACATGCCCAAATTCTATATTATTTATTTTGAAGGTAATCCAAACTTTTCTATTTGATAACTTTGTTCTCTTTCCATTTGCTAGAGTTACATGTATCTGTTTTACTGGTAATAAGGGTATATCACCTTCAATGCTTACCAGATTTTGATGTGTTGACTCTGATAATATGGAAGCTTGACTTCCAGAGTCAATTAAAGCTTCTACTTTGATATTATTAATATGCAAAACTATAATTGGATACTGATAAGTTATGGGTGGTTCACCTATAGTATATGGCTCAAGAAAATCTATGTCAAGATCTAAAGTATTTAGCATCCACATCTGATCATTCCCCATTTTGTTAGCACCGGGTCCTTGCAAAGAGAAACCAGCATACAAAGACCTTTCTAGTTTAATTTTTTGTCACTAGATTTACCAACTGGTCTTTTTAATAAAGTGGTTACACCACTAGTAGAGGGTTGATTACTTTGATTATCATTCTTACCTTTAAATCTATTGAACTTAACAACTTTTCCTATCTGAGGAAACATTCTATCCTTATCCCTATAGTCCCACTTTCTTTTAAATCCAACAGAAGGTCTCATATTATTACCTACATTGACATTAGCCAAAGGATAATTACCTCTGTTTCTATTAGACCTAAAGTTATTCTCCGCAGATACCTCAGTTACTTCCAAAACATCCAATACTTCTGCAACATCTTCAATTGAACTACGGTCAGCAGCTATTAATAACTGTTCAATATTTCCGGGTAAGTTATGCCTCACTATCCTTACAATTTGTCCTTCCAATAGTGGACAAGCAGTTAAAGTTTTTAAATGTATGGTCTGATTTCTGAAAAAACTAGTATAACTTCCCTTACTATTATGATACTTTTCTTGAGTAATTTAATATCTGATACAATCCTGCTTATCAGAATTCCAAAAGCTTCCTATGATTAAACATTTGAAATCATCATAGGTTACAGGTTTTGTAAAAAGTGACTGCCACCAATTTTTGGTAGTTCCATATAAATGATTACTACAAATAGCTACTTTCTCTTTTTCCGACAGTTGACATAATGAAAATAATTCATCTAAATTATTGAGAAATTCTGAGGGATTTTCTACATAATCTCCTTTAAAAGGTTTAACTTTCATGAAACGTAAAGCCTTAGAATTATTCATCTCTTCATTTATACTTTACCTAATAGAACTACTACTAACTTCTTTCACAACAGTATCTTCTAACTGACTATCATTACTTGTTTTTGCATACTCTACTCTATTCACTGGTAAAACATTAATACAATCTTCAGGTTGCTTACGTATGAATTTCTCTTGAATTAATTCTATTTTTTTATCATTTACAGATTTTATTTCTTTCACTTGATCACAAATTTGCTGAAGTTTTTCTTCAAAATTAATTTGTCCAAGTACTTGTTGCACATACACTTTTTGTTCTTTTCTAAATTGATCCAAGCCTTGATCTAAGATCTCTCTACCCTCACCACTATTCTTTGCTAATATACTTATTTGTTCTTTGATATCTTTTTGTAAATGCTTTATCTTCTACTTTATACTGATACTTATCCTCATCTGCCTTTTGAATATCTGAATTTCTAAACTTCTCTATCAATTCTTTTTCTATATCATTTTTTATGCTCACTTTTGTCTGGACTACTTCTTCCTTAATACCTTTAATATCTTCACTAATCCTATCAATATAATCTTTTGCTTCACACATTTGATAGTTATTTATTTTTACAACTAAATCATCATTATTAATCTTACATTGGTTAACAGATTCATCTATCTGAACCTTTAAACTTTTGACCGTATCTTCAGATAATTCACAAAATTCCATTGCTAACAATTCTTGATTCTTATCATCACTTTGTATAACCTCCATCTTCAAAGCTTCAATGGCCTCCTCATTCCTATGGAACTTCAAATCAAGACTATCAAATTTACTTTTTACTTCTTCTTTAAATTCCTCCACTGTTCTAGCATTATCTTCAAGTTTCTGATTTAAGTCAGTTATACAAAATCTAATCTCTTCTCTGTTTTTATCTAAGCCTTCTTGAATTCTCTCACTAAGAAAATCAAATTTAACATCTGAAGCTACTCTAATTTTATTCATATCTACTAATACTTGAAATAATATTTATTTTATAAAGCACAGACAGTTGAAATTTGAATTAAATTGAAAGGCTGCAAATCTCTCGCAAGCTTATTATAATTCTTATCTGACAACCAATCAGATGTTATGATGGCTGTCTTAATAGTGATCAAATTTCTATTCAGACAGCCATCATAACATTTGATTAGCTGTCAGATAAGTATTATAATAAGCGTGACAGGCTTACATCCTTTCAATTTAATTTTAATACTTCAAACCGATTTGTAAGTTCTAATTTAAATTTATTAGAATTTTTCTGAAGATTAGGAATATTAACTGTAATATTATTTTTCTTAATAATTTTTGTTACTCTACTAACATGTATCTTACATCTTACTAATCAATGATCACTTCCTGTGTTAAATTTATTAAGCACAATACAATCTTGAAATATGTATTTTCTGTTAGTCAAAATATAATCCAATTCTACTATACCTTCTTTTGAATGCTTATATATTTAATTATATAAAAAATAAGTAACAAAACTAACTTAATACTCACTAATTTTTGGTTAAACATTATTGTACATTTCAAATTGGAATCCAGTCATGAAGGCATTAGATATTGTTATTATGGTTGTCCTTGCAGATAAAAGTGACTCCAATCCATTTTATTTGACATTGCAGCTTCCAAATCTGAACTGTCATGAAAGTGAGCTTCTAGAAAAAGAAGGCTTACAAACATCTGCCAGCAATTTCATATCCACATCAAGTGGTAAGAGAATGCAATTTAGCCATAAAGAAAGCTTTACTATTAGTAAATCTAAAAGAAATGAGAAAAAAAATTAGAAAATGTATTTTAAAAACAAACTCGTAAAAAAATTCAAATTTCATCATAGAAAAAAGTACATACATGTTTTTAATCATAAAAAAAATGGCAGAAGAATGGTCTAAGACCCATATATATATATATATATATATATATATATATATATATATATATATATATATATATGATTTACTGCTTCCATGCAAACTCAGTTGAAACTCTAAACCTCTGAACAGAGGCTCTTAGGGGCACTGTGGAGAAAATTAAAAAAGTTATGTTTTCAGTAAGATGAAGTAGCAATACAATTATATTTTATGGCTTTATTATGTATATACAAAAATATAATTCATTTTCACAGCTGCTTTTATATGAGTCATATAAACGAACTAATCTTAACTAATTTTTATAATAGACAACCTGTTTTTTATTTGACTGTCAATTATCGAAATTCTATTGCAACCATTCTATTGTCTGAATAAAAATTTAACATTTTAAAAATAATAAATTTTCAAATTATTATCTTAAAATTAATCAAAGAATTATCCTTTTTTCTACATGTTATTGTTTTTTAATTGTTAATATATTATGGTTTGTTTTAAAATAAATACATTTCTTTACAAAGTTTTGAAACACATAATAATCTTTTTGTATTTACATTTTAAAAGTCATATATATTATCTATGGCCCTTACATATGCCCTTTCTCCATCGTGGAATGTAAAATAGAGTCACTTTAGGACTAAACAATGCTCAGTTTTAATTTGGCTCTAAAATTTTCTTCTAAATTTATAATAATGTCACATTTAGTTTTTTTTTTAAAGCAGAGTTGCATGTTAGTATTCATTAAACCAAAAAATTGTCATCTTTGATATTTGTAATATTTTCAAAAATTCCATTATATTTGTTTTTTTTTTTTAAAAAAAACAACAAATGTACATAAGTTACTCATTGGATCTGATCTCCCACTCATAATACTGGGGTGGTCAAAGAAAATTCTCATTGGGAATAAATACCAAAAGAATTAGGTCAATTAATGACAGTATGTAGTCTATCCCTCACACATAAACTAATGATATGCATAAGCATCAACTCTAGAGAAAATGTTTCATGAGGCTGGACTATGTTAGCTGTTCATGAAATATAACCACAGTTATACCTTGCTTTGAGGTTTAGAGGTTAATATGTATAAACTATCGGAATTATGGATGACTCCCTTTAGAGACTTGGAGGTTGCTAAATATAAATATAATATAGAGAGCTCTCTGATGAATCATGAAAACATGTATTTTTAAAACAATGAACTGAAAGCAAACATTCAAACCTCAACAAATTTTCTTATAAATTTATTAAATTTAATTTAATTCTTTTAGTTATTAGTCACTTTCAGTGTTTTAGTCCTATTTTGCTTTTTACAATTTATAATATATATTTTTTCTTTTCCCTGAAATATTTGGCTCATCAAATTAGTACCATATTCTTAAATTAAACTTTACCACTTACTAAATATGTTATTAACATATATGCCCTCATTCAGAACAACGAAAAATATTTTATTGATCTTATGATTACTCTGAATCATTTTTAGAATAAGTGGATTTTTTATTCCAGTTTTCTGATTTTACTTTTTACTTTTGCTTTCACATGTCCATTGTTTGAATGTAATAATTTTTCAAAAGATCTGTTTATATTAATTGTTCACCTTATCTATAAATTTCTCTTCTCCACTAATATGTAACTCTTTGTTTTCTGGCACTTTTCCTTTTGTATGAATTATCAGACAAAACACATCTATATTAAATCATTTTAAACTGATTTACCTTATTACCTATTTCTTTAACATTTGAAAAGCATAACTTATTTTCTAAATTAGATCTTTGTTCTCACTTACACTATATGAGCCACATGATTATCTCTGACACAAACATCAGCATCCAGGACTTCTCTATCAATGCTATATATTTTTTTTATAATATCAATATCATAATCAGTCTCTGGCAATTATTTTTAATTTTATCTATTTCATTCCAATTAGATACAGTACCTTATGATGAGTACGATATAGTATCTGAGCCAATGCAACCTTGTTGACTTGTTGAAAAATATGAAATTAGTGAAATATCTCATAATGCAAATATACGTATGCATAGTTTTTTTATTATTATTATTTTTGCTATCAATAAAAAGGTTTTAAAGTACTGAGTAAAAGTGTATGCCTGTATGACTAAAAATCTCATATCTGGATATCAAATCACACAAAGTAAAATTTATTTCTACAGGGTAAAAAGAGCTCAGACCACTTTCATTACTTATAAAACATTGTAAATAGCTTTAGGGAGTTATTGTTTTTCTTATTTAAAATTGTATTTTATCTATTTCAAAGACTCAAATATATATATATATATATATATATATATATATATGGGTTTGTGATTATTAATTATTTAGTATTTTTTATTATATCATCATTAGTATGAAATGGTGGTGGGTATTGGGGATTAAATAAATATTTAATCATAATATTAAACTTGTTTCATTTTCATATTATTATTTATATTGATAAAAATGTGTTATTTCCTTATCAACCATGTACCTATAATAATCATTTAACTTACCCATTTGAAGACCCTAGATGTTGAGTGACTGAGCTAGCCACAAGGGATATCACTCTACCGGGGTGTTAAATCTTATTCTTATGCTCTGCTGAATATATGGTATTGCACGTCCTTCTAGGAGGGTGAAAAATTCATTTTTTGATTCTTTTCTAGAAGTGGTGCACAAAAGTCTATTTTGTAAATAGATTTTTCAAGGTGTGTACTTGCCATTGTTCTAAATATTCGGTCATTCAAATAAGATATCAACTAAAGGGTGTTTTTAACTGTAAGAGTCCTGTCAATCCATTCTTTCTATCAATTTAGCTGGAAGTACCAATATACATGAGTACAGTCAATCGGCTAAATTGATATCCATTTCTTTACCTGTTGAATCTTGGTCACTTCATGCTCAGTGCAAGATTAGGAAAAGAATTCCGCAGGGAGTATGGTCTGGTACAATATATATCTTCATGTGTATATATTATATGGAAATCTCAAAATATGTTTAGGTGGCATAATATATATATATATATATATATATATATATATTATGCCACCTGCTTTTAATTAAATATTTTAATCATGCATTATATAATAGTTAGCCATTTTTAAAAAAAAGATAAAATAAAAATATTATAACTAGAGACGTAAAACTATATTATTTAATCTGTAGATAAAATGGTATCACTTAGTAGACAATATTTCATATATTTAGATTTATAATTTATACTTCAGTTAATTATCAAAATGATTCAATAGTATTTAGTTATTCATTCTTTAGGTTTATTATTAAAATAAGCTTATCTTAATGAAATTAGTTTCATACTCTTATGTGTGTGTGCATGCATGAATTTACATGTTGACCTTTAAATCTTTAAGTTTATTCATTAAAATATTTAATTTATTTATTAACTTTTAAAAATAAAATATGTAATAAAACTTAGGAAGTAAAAAAAAATTACATTTATTATTTTAAGCTTCTGCTACGAATAAATCAAATGAAACAAAAATGTTATTGGATTTAAAATCTAAGAATCATTGACTTATTATATTTGTTTTCTGTTTATTATTTTAAAAAAAACTTTATTCATGTTAATTAGTTGATTTGTTACCAACCTTGAAATTAAAACGCAGAACGCTGACATGTGATTTTTGTTTTTTGACATTGAAGAAAACTAAGAAAAAGAGTGGGGAACTGATTTTTTTTCTTTAGTTTTATCATGGACACTGTTCTGGAATGAAACGAAAAAAAAACAGTGTAATTTTTTTATTTGTATTTATTTAAAACCAGTGTAAACTATATTTTTTTTTGGAAAGTCTTCATATAGAATGGATTGCTGAACGCCAAATTGAGATATCTCAAGTTTTTATGCATTTTTAAAACTAAACTGTCTGAATGTCATTATAATATTATGTGCCAATATAACATCTCTTATTTATTATTTAACTTCAAAAATTTCCAACAAGTTAAAATGCTAATCTTAACTAAGAAGATCATATGGAATATTATAAATAATCATTTTATGATAATAAATCGTATTCTTTGTGGTGGCAAATTTAAAACCAAGTTTAAAAAAAATTAAGAACTGTTCAAAACTAAAATAATTTGAATAAATGTTTTGGTAATTAACTTTTAAAACAACCAAATGTATAAATGCTTTAAAAAAATCTTACAAATTTAATACTGCTTTCTGAAAGTCAAATTTTATTAATGAAAATAGACATATCATTTCATTTTATGGCGAAAATGTTCATTGATCGTCTGCATTTTTCAGAAAGAATGAAAAGCTTTAAAAAAACATTTTCCAGTAAAACCGTGGATAGTTACTAATATTCGACATTTAATAATAATTGTACACAATTAAATGTCATATTTTAAAACTAGCTAGTTAATGTTAAATTGTGTCTTTGTATAATGGATCCATACCTGTTTATGTTTAAAGTAAAATATCATATTCATTTACTTGTCTTCTATCACAGTGAAGTTGTAGCTGCTTTGTTGTTTTTTTTAATATATATATAGGTTTGAAAAATATGAATGCGTCAATATTATGCCCATAGCTAACAACGTGGGACCTTGCACCATAAATTACTTGCCTACTGCTGAGGAAGCTTTACTAATGAACTGACTTCATCATTATTATTATTGTTATTTTTTTTTTTTAAATGGTAACATAATAGTTATATTTTTTATGCTTTATTTTATATGTCAAGGTATCTTACTTTATTATCCGAAACTGTCTCAAAGAGTTTGCAATTAAGTATGTAGATATTTTTATTACACACAGGTACATTTAAATATATTAGTAAAGTGTTTAATTTAAAGTTGCCTATTCTTTTGTAATTTATGACAAACAACCGTTATATATGTTCTTATCAGAAGTTTAATATTTTTCTTAATATCATTTGCAACAGAAATTAAATTTTGGAATTTGTCTGAGAACAAATTTATTTCATTAGCTATTTAATTAATAATATTTATTGTGTCAGTCTGTCCACTTAATTTCATAAATATTTATTATGCTCATTGTTCATGTGTGTATTCCTTATCTTATGCAAATATTTACTATGCTAGTTTAATATGTTTATAGTCATTTTGACCAATACTTTACTGTGGGTTTTAGATATTGTTTAATGCGTGGAGTTTAATATTAATACAAGCTATTAATTTTTATTATTAGGGATAAATTTGTATCTTGCCATTGTGAGAAGTAGTTATGCTTTATAGCTCTAGATTTATCAGATAGTATACTATTTATTATGTTTGTGGGATGGAGATGCTCTTCCATTATTATATGTATTTGCCATGAGAGGCCAATGTTTTTTCAAAATATTTTTATATATAGCATAGTTAACCAGATTCCATGGAGAGGATCATTTGTCTTTGGTGTGTTCTTCCTTTTCTTTAGGTGGTGAGATAGTGTCCACACTTACACTTATGCCAGAGAGATAGGCATGGGAGCCACCATTATTATATTCACATTGTCTTGCTCTGAGAAGGTTATTTAGTGATGTTATCTCTAATGTGCTATTTGAAAGATTGTCTACTATAGAAAGTGTAGACTATTGTATTTACCAAAAAATGATCAAATTTCAAAACAAAACTTGTTCATAATGTTGTCTTTGCAATGTAATATATTAAAAATAATAATTCAATAAAAAATATTGTAATATAACTAAGTGTATTTACATCTTGATAAGGCTCCAGTATAGGGGCGAAATCTGAGTTGGTGAAATTAAATATATTATTATAAAAGTTGTCTGATTAAATATTTTTATTGAATTATTATTTTTAATATATTACTATTGGATTTACGCAAGTTATGTCAATGATATATAGTTGTTAATATAGTCATCACTTTAGGTGCATTTAGTAATTTTCAGTGCTTTGGTTGATTATAATAATATCTGTATTGTGCTACTGTGCTTTGCCAGTAGTATACAAGTAAATCCACAAGGTTAATAATTTAATTGCTCAGATTAAAGCATAGCATAATGGGAATACACAGACACAATGTTATTTTATATGCTCATATGGAGAGATTTTCCAAGAGGTTTTGTAAGTTTCATAAAATTTATAAATTTAATATTATTATGTGGACATTAAATAAATTAACTATTAAGGTGTGTATGACTTCTGATTAATGATTTTTATTTACCATTTCGTTTTTCAAGATTAATATAATGTTAGGCAATAATCAGTTGTGATATGATGATGACAGTCATCATCATCATATTAGCCATCTAATTTAGAAGCAGCAATAGGTTAGATTGAAGTTAATTTTTTTTATTTTTGTTGTTCTTATTTTAATAGTGAGATATCATATATGAGTGCTTAACTATAGAATATATGAAAAATGTTAATTAGCTTATGGTGCAAGCTAGCCAACCATTATAATTATTGTTTTCAATTTCATTAAACATTTGTTTAATGCTTTGTTTTAGCTAGAATAAATTGTGATGTTTCAAATAAATATTTAGCAAGTAATCATAATCATTTATGGTCGTAAATTTTATTTTGCAATTTTAAAACTAGGCAACCAAGAAGCAATAGTCTTGGCATAAAGTTAATTTTTTATTATTAACTCCTCAGAATTAAATATAAAAATATATCCAGTAGCTATGATGTCTAAACTATCATTGTATTAGTGTGCTTTGTAAATAATTGTTTTTTTTTTTTTTTATGTTTAGATGTAATAAGTGTATTTTGATAAATTATTAAAATTTGGTGTTTGAGTATTTTTCTGTATGAAATTCTTTTCTTTGGTTCCACAAATCCACAAAGTAAAATAAAATGTATATTTTCAAATCAGATAATTACTATTCTTATGATCCAAAAATCACTAATATTTGATAAGGGACGTGATAGAAACATTTCTTTTCCAGTTAAAATTTGCAAATTAATACTTGTTCACTTAAGCATTGTAATGGATGTGTCCATCCATAAGTCAGACTGCACATTATTTAGCTATTGTTAGAATTAAAACATTGTAAATTAAGTATTTTATCTGTGTTGTTTTGGGATAAGACAGGGAAATGAAATGTACGCTTTTCCTTCTATTATTTGAATGCCATTCTAGGTAAAAGGCTATAAGTATTTTAAATTTATTTACATTATTTTTGACATTTGTTGATTAAAGTAAGAATTTTCTTTTGGTAATCTAAGTAATTATTATTATGATCTTAGTAGAATACTTTATCTTAGTAGAAAGTGCATGTTTCTACCATTGTTTATTTGATGGAATACCAGAGAAAAACCTTGAGATTTTTATTTGCATTATAATAAAAGGTTCATTGTTGTCAAATGATATCAGTGGATAATGTTAAACTATATAATAGAGTTTGTTAATTATAAGAGTTTATTAGAGAATATATGTTTTGAAGGTGCAAATATTTATAGTTCAAAGAATGTGATTGGGATGAAGGGAGAGATTTATTTTGTTCTAAATTATTAATGAAGGATTGGTTAGAGAGTTTTTTCTTTTTCCAAATTATAGAATAATTTATTTTATCAGAGTTAGGTACTTCCTTTATCCGAATTGTATATTTCTATAGCTAATTATTTTATATGTAACCGCCCACTGAGTTTAGTCCAATTTATAATCATTATTGTTATCTGTAAGAATCTCAACCCAACCCTATTATTGTGTAAAAGATGAGTTCAAACAATTAGAACGTGTTAGAGTTTTGTTTGAGATATTTCTATAGGTTAGAAAGAGAGTCTCAACTTAGGAGGATGTCATAGATGACACATGATGATTAGTAGTTTCTATTAATACATGATGATTAAGGAATCATCGATTCATCGTTTATTTATTAGATTTATGTTTATATATATATATATATATATATATATATATATATATATATATATATATATATATATATATATATATATATATATATATATATATATATATATATACTTGGGATTAGACCTTATACTTGTATCTCAAATATTTATATAATTACAGCAATAAAGCTATTCTAATATTCTCTTTCATAGACACCTATGTATCTTATTTTTTAGACATTGACTTAATTTTAGAATTTTCTATCAAATGTAGTATATCTCATGCACATATATTTTATTAAAGTTCTCAAACTATTTAATATATTATCGCTGGTATTCATATATTTCACCAATAAAATTATTTAAAACTCTTGATCGTATAAGAGATATCATAAACTGTTTTTAATAGTTACCAATACAATTATATGCATACGTTAAAAAAATTCCATTAAATTTACAGATTGAACCAGAGATAAAAGTAATGTTTTATTTTTGCTTTTATTTTTTTTTTTGTTATTGTTGTTTTTTTAAATTGTAGTATTTGGTCTTTCATGGGAGATTACAGCATTTTACTTTGATAATAACGGATGGATGTTAGTTCTACAAATTATTTTATATGTATTAAAATTAAATAGAAATGTTTTTTTATATATATATATACAAAATACATTAATGAAAAAGAGATTTATTTGGCGATTATGCATAAAAATGAGAATTTTATTGCAATAGTAACTATTCTTTTGACAATTGGCCAAAATCAAGTTAACAATAGAATAAAAAAAGAAATACAATATTTGCAAGTTAATTTGTGTCCATGGGAATTTAATTAAAGATAACTAATGAGCGACCATGTACATGGTGAACCCACATAGAAATTAAGCTTCAATGCCGCTTGGGTTTGAATAAGAAAAGATAAACAACAAAATTATTAACAACAACAATAACTTTAATCAAAGAATAGAATAATAATAATAATAATAATAATAATAATAATAATAATAATAATAATAATAATAATAATAATAATAATAATAATAATAATAATAATAATAATAATAATAATAATAATAATAATAAATGTATTTACATATTTGCAATTAAAAAATTATATTGCGATTATGTAAGAGATGGAAAAAGTGTTGGTAACTTACAATAACGTTTTGAGATAACTATAGAAATTTCACTTAATTACCTTAATGTCTTTGTGAGTTTACATATATATATAAACTTAAGAGCATGCTAACGCTCTAAACAAGCTTTTTTTTTTATTATGATAAATGCTTAAATAGTTTGAGAACTTTAATAAAATATATGTGCATGAGATATACTACATTTGATAGAAAATTCTAAAATTAAGTCAATGTTTAAAAAATAAGATAAATATGTGTCTATGAAAGAGAATATTAGAATATCTCTATTGCTGTAATAATGTAAATATTTGAGATACAAGTATATATATATATATATATATATATATATATATATATATATATATATATATATATATATATATATATATATATATATATATAAATGTGGGAATACGGCCATTAATCATTAAATTTTAATATCTGCTGGTAATATAATATTTTAGCTTCTTTTGGTTCATGTCGTGAGGTTGTTTTCTATGAGAGTTTCCATTGTAATTATCTTCTGATCATTTTTTTTCTTTTCTAGCAAGTAAATGTCAAATATTTCTTCAGCATTGAATAGTGATGGATATATAGGCAGAATCAAGGTCAACATTAAGGCATTTCTTTGCTTACAGCTCCATATTTAGTTGCGATGCTGGAATGATCTGGGAAAGCATCCTGGAAGATTTTCTACTCGATAAAATATATATTAACTTAAAATCCTTACACAATTTTATTGACTTTATAAAGTAAATGATAAAACGATGAAGTAGTTATAATTCTTATCACCATTTCTTTGAATGCAGACGATTTTCGAAAGCTTCTGTTGGTTCCCATAACATTTTTTTTTGTTCTAAATTTTTTTTTTACTTTTTTTTTAAAACACAGTAAAATAACACATTTTATATTTACAATTATTTTTACCATTTTAAAAAACACTTTAAATTTTATTATATATGCATGACTTTTAATATTTTATTATACATAATAAAGAAAAAATTTCGCATTAAAGCAACATGTATAAAATCAAACGTGAGAGTTATATTATAAACAAATTGATTGACTAGGCTATGAAGAATTAGAGAGAGAAAATAACTTAAATAAATTAACAGTTAATAAAAAAAATATTAAAGAATGTTTATAAATTTGAAAATATTTTTAATAGCTTGCAAATAATTGTTAATCTGCTGCAAATGGTCGCTCTTATTAAAAAATAATTATCAATAATCATGAGAATTTCAGAAAAATTGTTAATTTTCTCACCTTGATGTAATTATTTTTAAGAAAACTATATATTTTTAAAGTTATATCATGAAGTACTTTTTATGCTTTCTTCATTCTATTAATAACATTCATCTGGTACAAACTCCCATTAAAGCCATTTGAATTTGTCAGTTTATCAATAACGCAATGATTTTAAAATGTTTTTGATTTTATTTTATTTTTTTAATAATAATATCAGTATATTCTTGGATTAAGAGTTTTGTATTCATTGTTGGAATAGTTATTTTTATAAGGTTAACAAAATATATAATAATTAAGCAAGAATTATGGATGATATTTTGCAACAGATGCAATAGACAATTTAGTACTATTTTTATAATGCTTTTAATGTTATATCGATGTCTGTATTTCTTTAAAATAATATACATAACTTTATAAATAAATATTTAAAAATACAGTAATTAAAAGTCTATAAAAATTATATGTATAACTATAACTTAGAAGCGCTTTCACTACCTTGTAGCTTTGTCAACTATCACATTTAAAATGTCAACTTTCCCATAATTCAATGTCAACTTTCCCATAATTCTGTGATCTTAACGTTTCTAAGTTATAGTTATACATATAATTTTTATAGACTCTTATTATTACTGTATTTTCAAATATTTATTTATAAAGTTATACATATATATATATATATAATTTTTATGTTCTTATTTTTAGACTTTGGTCTCTATAATATACTCCACTGTTGTTTCAAGACCTTGCTGAATAATATAGGAATTTCATTTGGTTTTGTTGATATATGGAGATTTCCTTACATTGCTTATAGATATTGTGGAGGTATGTAGCTTCATTTTATTAAAATTATAAACAAATAATATATACTTCTGAAGTAATCATTGTTATATGAGAATTACAAGTCTGATTTTGTGTACAAATAATGATCTCTCATATCAAAATACTGAGCTGATATCTAGATAGCAGATTATCCATTGATATTCTTAAAGAGTTGAAACATTACATTAGCTGTGATCTCAGCAAATCCTTGATTAAATAGTTTACAGTTTCAGATAGTAATAGAAATAACAATGATTTCTAAAAAGTATCTCTTGTAAGAGAATACTTCAAATATATCATTATTGTATGAATTATGTATATGTGTGTATATGTATTGAGTACTTTCCTGGATTTTTAATTTAATAAAGAAATAAAAATAAAGGGATTATATTATGTAAACAAAAATAACCTTTTATTTTAATATTACCTTGTGGCCAGAAACCATCAATTACTATTTGATAATCTGGAAGTTAAGCAAGTCTTTCTCTATTAATTCACAGAATAGCACTTTTGTTTATACATATATAATTTGATTTTTATATAACTAAGTATATAAAGCGGAAAATTTGTCACTTATTAAATATTTTCGTTTGAATTTCTTTTAATTGGATACTTACTTTCACAGGCTTAGACAACTAAGCTTGATTCACGATTTTTTTAAGTTAAAACATTAGTGTAGGTTTTAGTTAAAAATATTATTTTAAATACAAGTATATTTTATATATCTTTACTTGACATACAATATAAGGGATTTGAAAACAGATTTTGAAGCTCCCTTCAGCCATCCACTGTATCTCGTACAACAGATACACATGATTTTTTGCTGAACCAGCACTAATGTTTATCTACCACACATATCAGTGTTTGGTTTATATTTAAGGGAAAATATTACACTTTATGGGTGAAGTAGATTGAAGCATGTCCATTAAAGTATAAAGATTGGCTATCTTAAAATAAACCAAGCACTAATTATATATATATATGTGTGTGTGTGTGATTGGAGTGAATGGCCAATATTGATATTAGCACATGATAATTTATCTAAAAAAAATTATTAAAATAATCTTTCGTAAAAGAAAAGTGTAAAATTAAATGTTGAAGAGTTTATTACAGTTTGTTTTCGAAAAGATGAGAGTCAAATAGTTTTTGAAATAAAAGTTAAAAAATAATTGGTTAAAAGGGGGGAGGGGGAGTTTTGGTTAGAAAAGACAAACTAAAAGTTTTATAAAAGGAAGTAGAGTTTATTATTATTAGTCAAAATATAATTTAAAGTTTTAAAAATACAAATCTCTTTTCATTCAAATTAAAGAAAAAGTAATCTTAAAACTAGTTATATATGTGTGTATATATGTGTGATTGTAAATAAATAAAAAATGTATGCGTAATAAATATTAAAATGAAATAAAAGAAGATTATCATTAAAAAACATGGCAATGGCTATTAATTAAAAATATAAAACAACACATCTGCAGGCTATTAGTAATTAAACAATCTTCCAAAACACGTTGTTAAAGAATTATCAATGGAATTTCGGCAACAGATATTGTTGGAGGATATCGAAAAGAAAAACACTTCACAGGTATAAATAGTAAAATTTTATCTGATAATCAGTTCAGTCCAGAAATTAATTGAGTCAGTTAAGTCAAGAGGAGACAATCAGTTGAGTTAATTGTATCCAGAAACAAAATGCAGTGCTGAGCAGTTTTGGGAACACACGTCTTTCTCCAGCCTTAGCCAAATAAGATCAGCAATATCTGCCTGTGAAATAATGTCAGCGTAACAACTTAGAAAATCTCCATCAGTATCTAATTGTCTCCAATAGTAATAATCATGAATAATAAGGAAACTCATCAAGGAAACGTCCCAGCCAGCTGGAAGAAGCAGCAAACAAGAAGAAAACAAAGTTCTAAATCTACATTCAAAATCCTAGGTAAAACATTTGCTCATTTTCATTTATACCATAATAGCCATTGCATTAAAATTCATAAAGCCTCCAGAGACAAGTAATTTGAACTAGAATAATCATGCATAAAATGAACTATTGATGTGCATGTTTGTGAATGCTATAAGATTTTATAAACATCAAACATTATTTACGATTTTCATAAGATATATATTATAGTGTGTTAATTTAAAATGTGCATGTGTTATATTAGTTTAAAAAATTATAAAGATATTTAAATTTAGTAAATTAATGTTAGTTAATAAATTGTCTTAAAATTTAAACTCTATTTCTCGTTTAATTATTTCTATCAATTCTTTTACAAATCCTTATCAATTCTTTTCACCACTAATTATGTATAATCTATTAGCAATTACAAACAACTGAGCTAGTCGTGGATATTTAGGCATTGAGTTAGTGGCCATTTCTCAAAGCATGTTATTTATTCATTATTGGATAATTAACTGGTGCCTGTGTTTATACACAAACAAAAAAGTGCTTTGAACTCTGGTGTTCAACTCAACAGCCAAGAAGAAGCTATGTACTGGAAATGTAACACTAGTTATATATTTTATAGCTATCATTTGGACATACATACTCTCCGAGTATGTTCTTCTCTGCCTAAGAGACCGCTGTTTTGAACGAACCACATATTTGAACCTGGTAGAAATGGCTATACCCAACTTGGAGCTGGACCTAAGAAACAATAGTAACTAAATACTCTGTTTCTTGTTTAAACAATTTTTTTATACAAAAGCTAAATTACATATGTTAAAGTTGTTTAATTTTAAAAAAAAGAATTGACCGACAACTTTTTTTTAATGAAAAGAGATTTATGCTATTTACATTATTTAAAATAAATCATTCTGTTAAATCAGAGACAATTGGGTATTATGGGTGGAGCTGAAGTGTTAAGATCGGGTAGAAAAGAACAAAGGGGGTGGAGTTAGTGCGTGTTTCCATCTTAGTAAGAAAAATAAATAAATAAGTCATATATTAAATTTAGTTTAACGTAAGTGCTAGTTTGAATAAAATAAAAAAATAAAATACATGGTTTCAAAATGGGAAAAGATATAGAGCTGGAGGAATTAATAAAAAGAGTAGAGGCATTAGACAGGGAACACAAGAATATAAAAACTTGGGTGAACATATATTTTTTAAATCTCCAGTTAGTGGAAAAGGAAGATATATCTGAGATGGAGATGATAATGAATATGATGCAGAATTTTGAGCAAAGTCAGCAAGACCTCAAAAAAGAATTGTATCAGAAATTTGACCAAAGCCAGTTAGAACTCAAAGCAAAAGTAAAAGACATAAAATTTGGATTAGAATCAGGTAGCATTGAAACAGATAAAGTAGAAACTTATGTAGATCAAAAGGCAGAAGGTAGCATTGAGTATAGTGATAGAGGAATAAAAATAATAAAGATAGAAAATAATGTTTATTTAATAAAAAGAAGAGTGTTTGCAATGTTACTTTAGATAATAAAAAATGGATATCTATGCCGTTTATAAATAACATGCAATCTAAATTAATTAAGAATATATTTAAAGAAAAGTATAATATTTCATTTTGTGTTCCTCCAAATGTTAATTGATTGATTAATAATTCTAAGAGTATAATTCCTAAATTGCAAAGAAGTAATATAATTTATCAGATTTCATGTGGATGTCAGAAATTTTACATCCATGAATCGAGATGTTCTGTGGAAAAAAGATTGAAGGAGCATCAATTATTATATAACTGAATTGAAAATAACATAAATCATCAATTTAATACAGCTTCAGTAATCTTTGAACATGAAAAAACTTGTAATTATAAATTTACATTTAATAGTAATGAAATAAAATATTAATGGAAGAAAGAAATCATAAAAAGAGGAAAAATTAAAGAGGCAATATTAATTGATAAATATATGAATGATGTTATTAATAGGCAAGTTGTGAATACAGTCATACACAGCTTATGGAAATATATGTAACATTAAGTTTGAACATTTGAAATTTAGTTAAAGCTGATTAGGATTACCACATAATCGAAAGCGCTACAAAAGAATTTAAACTATAATATTGTATTTACTATTAAAATTTATATATATATAATATTTTATAATGGGTACTGTATTTTACAGTTATATATATATATATATATATATATATATAACTGTAAAATACATATATATATATATATATATATATAATATTTTATAATGGGTACTGTATTTTACATATATATATATATATATATATATATATATATATATATATATATATATCAAATAATATAAGTATAATAACAATATTCACTAGAATAAAAACTACAAAATTTAAAAAAAAAATGCCTGTATAAAATTAAAGATTAAAATTCTTTGCTATAGCTAGCTTTGGTATATTACACCATCTTAAGTAGCAATCCGTTAATATTTAAATATGATCAAACTCTCACACCAGTAACGTTCTCACATGAATTACCTACTTTCCATAAATTGTGAATATTAACACAATGACACTGTTTATTCAACACATTATCTGTACTATTTATAAAATAGGACTCCTTAATTCTTATACAGGCATTTTTTTTAAAATTTTGTAGTTTTTATTCTAGTGAATATATATATATATATATATATATATATATATATATATATATATATATATATTGGTAGGTCCATTTATAGTGATATATTTCATTCTTTTATTTTTTTTTGGGCTTCCTATACTTTATACATTGCTTCTACTATCAAGTTTAAGTGGTAAACATCATACAACAATTTTTGATTTTACTCTACTCACTAAAGGTTTGTTATATATATATATATTATTTTTTTATTTATTTATTAAAGCAAAGTTATTCCATGAAAAATAAAAAAATATATAAAAAAGGTAATCGTATGAATACTGAACCCTACTGTCTGGTGGTGCTCTTTTTCACACTATTCACATCAATATACCAATTCAAGGGCCATCTGTTTGTATACATAATATCATGGTAATTTTTTTTTTCAACTAATTATTATTTTTTCTTCAGCAACGGTAAACCACCAAAAAAAAATTTTAATACATAATATTACAGTAAAAGATTTTTTTTAAACCAGTTTTTAATTTTTTTTTCGTCAGCAACAATAAACCATCAAAGATTTTTCTTTATTCCACCTGGGTTTTTGTTTTGTTTTTAATAAACAAATACTTTGTATTTAGATGGTCTAGGGGTGTTAGTTTGCTTGTAATTTAACATCTAACTGTCCATAGGTTTCTTTACATAATATTACTTATGGTAAAGAAATTTTTTTTCTCACACAGTTTTTTTTTTTTTTTGGTTAGTTTTTTAAAAAAAAAACACTTTGTTTTTAGATGGTGTAGGGGTGGTGGTTTGCTTTTAAATTATCAATTAATGCTCCTATGGTTTATTTACACAAAAATATAGTAACAAACATTTTGTTGTTTTTAGATAGGGGAGGGGGGTTGGTTGTTTGCTTTTAACTTCTTTTTTTTTATTGATGTTTTGATTTTCTGAAAGACTTCAACAATTCGGTACTTTTGAATAATCCAACACTTGGTTTTTTTAGAAGGTGGAGCGGAGAGGGATTGTTTTGATTTTGAATTGTCATCTTGTTTTTGGTTAATTTATTATGAGGCTTTTTTTTTTCAAATCTTTACATTACAGAAAGCTTTATATGATAGTGAAAAGTTGTTCCTTAATTTTTTGGGCCTTTAATTTTAAAAAAGACATAAACAGTTCATTTTTAAAGAACACTTTTTTTAAGCCAGGGGAGGTTGCTGGTGGGGAAGATTTGTTTTGATTTTTAATTATTGACTTCTTTTTGGATTTTCTTTTTGAACATTTTATGTTACCACACAATTCTTTATTATCATTTTATTTTTTTGGTGGGGTCTTTTGAATAAACTCTTAAACACTTATTTTTGGTATAATAAAATATTATCTACTTTAACTGTTAATGACATTTATCAAATATTACCTACCTACTTTATAACCATGTGAACAACAAAAACAACAAGTTTCCTACAAAATAATTTATTGAATCAAAAAGAAATGAAACTTTGGACAAGTTGTGAACCAAAACAGGTAAAAAAAACAAAACAGCAGTCAAAAGTAACACGTAAATAAAATAAAAGGGAAATATCAAATCTGTAAATATCAGGATTCTAGAGCCTTTGAACCAACTTTCCTAGCACAGACATACATAGGTAAACTTGCAGGAGTTTTTCTTTCTGGGAAAACACAATATTGTGCATCCACTTGTGTGGCCAGCTGACAATTCATTCATCTTTGACCAATTATGACAACTTGCAGATGACATTTGACATGTCTCGCAAGGATTCATGCATAAATGGGCATTTGCATGCAAAATCAGAAAAAACTCTGCTTAAAAGAACCTTTTCAAGTTGTATGCAGTTAAAAAACATAGGAAAGTGTGGGTGATAACATAACAATTCTTAATATGGAATATTAATTCCACTACACTTTCTAAAAAAAATTTGACAATGAATTTTTGCAGAGTTTTGTCTCTTTCAAATATGGCCACCATCAAATCAGACCATAGCGAGAGTTTAAGAGTGATAACTTGATGAATACTGTCACAATGCAATGGGAATAGTATTTTGTTATGTAATCATAAAATACATCACCCTCAGGTGGCCTGTCAGGCTCAAAAAATACCTATTGTACTGTCAGCCATAAGTTAAGGCCACCCAAATGGTATATCGATGTACATTTTGTGAAAAACAGCACCATCAGATGGTAGTGTTCAATATTCATACTATTACCTAAAAAAGTATAATAACAATAAAAATAAATTCCTCAAAACATAAAGAAAATAAATAATTTCAAATTGGCCATAGAAATATGCTAAAATCTCAATAAAGACAATACAATAAACATGATTAAAAATGTTAAATCATCTATTGTCAAAACAAAATAATATATAAAAAATTAAATTCACAAAAAATATTATCTTCAATATAAGCTAGTGAAGTTTCTTATGTTTTTTATTCTAGCTTTATTTGTATTAATCTTGAATAATTACAATTTACTATCGGTTATTGCAATTTAACCCTATGGTATTTAGCTATTTCTGATGTTTTTCTTTGTCTCATACATTTACATAAAATATATGATAAAATGATTATTAGTTATCAGAAATTAACAAATTTTACTTCCTTTGATAGATATTCTTGTTTACTACTGAAATACATTTTAAATGTTCACATTTTGTTTTTGTAAATATTAAAAAAATGAAACTGTAATCAAAACAAAGAGACATTATACATCATTGTTTCTAGAAAGATTATTTTCAATTTATAAAATCAATAAAATCTTCTTTGTTTCTTAATATTTTTAAAGACTTTAATGAACAATTATTTATTTCTCTAATATCTAATGAATTATGTTTTAAAATCTTAAATTTTTTAAATATTTATTGCAAAATTGCGATTATTTGCTTCCTCATAATTATAAGTAGATTCTTTTACATCATAGCAAGTATCCAAATTTGCTTCAGATAATATTTACATTAGCTGCTAATACTTATATAAAGCTAAAACTTTAGTACATGCGCCTTGAGTGCTTAATTTTAGCAAGAGAGACCTCTACAAATCATAACACGAGATTCTACTTTATAAAGACAAGAGGGACCCTCTTGTCTTTATAAAGTAGAATCTTGTGTTATGATTTGTAGAGGTCTCTCTTGCTAAAATTAAGCACTCAATGTGCATGTACTAAAGTTTTAGCTTTATATAAGTATTATGTGCTGACATTGCGCTTAATAAGAATTAATATTTATTAGCTGCTAATATAATGTTATATTTTTAAAAATAAAGTATTTCAAGTCAAAATAAGTTATTCATAATTTATATTTGTTGATATCTAATAAATATAGTGTAAATTATTTTTAAAAAATATCTAAAACCATAATAAATTTGCAAATAAACATGTTTTTGCACCATTGGAAATTTCATTGTCATAAAACACCGAATATTTTACAGCCTTGGCAGCACATAATGGCTGATAATGTAAGGGCAGGGCTTATAACTATTGTTAAAGTGGAAATTTTGAAGTTTGTGGGGTTTTCACAGAACGTTCGGGCAAAAGATTTATTATAATAAAATATATCATTTTACATGCATTTCCACATATAATACTTATGGAAAAATTCACCAGGGGGTGAATTGGCCAAAAGATGTTTCTCTGTTGTTTGAATTATAAGTGGGTTAACCCTTTTCCCGCGCTCGACGAGACTCCTCGTCGACACCTAAAATCACTCTAACTTAGTTCGTTTTTATACGATAAAATTCGTTAAATACGTATTTAATTCGTTTTTAAAAGTTCTGTACGATGGTGACATCTTCCGATTTATTTTAGAAGTAAAAAATAAAAAAAAAACGCATTTTAAACCTAAACAAAGAAGGAACATTATTTGTGATTGGTTCTTAGCATGCTCTCAGCCGAAAAAGACATTCTGATTGGCTGGAAAGAACAAAGAAACTGCCTGATCAAAGAAAATAAAGAAAAACGCTGAGATTTTCATTTCGAATACGATTTAAATTATTATTAAATAATATTTATGGAAATTAAACATAATTTTCAGAGAGAATAATAAAAAAACAAAATTATTTTCGAAAAATATTGAAGATTTAAGTAAATATATTGAAGATGTAGTAAAAAGAAATATTTACTTTTCTATAACGTAAAAGTCGATCTTTTTGTTTACATTATAACTTTTATGTTGCCGATATAGAATATCTTAGAATAAATAAATAGCAATTTATTTTTGAAAGAACTTTCGTTTTCTTCATGACCTGAAAAATTAATTATATACTTTTTATAAACGTATCTGAGTTGAATTTAATATTATAGACGAATATGTTTTAACAATAGGCTTTGTCTTCAGTTTGTGAGTTGGCCAATTAAAAGATTTGATTTTTATCTCATACAACCAATGATTTAATTAGCGGTTTAAGGGTTAATACTTATATCTGGACAGAATGGCTTTTGATATTATTAATGAAAACTTAAAATTTAAACAGGATTTCTATCAATTATGAATAATATTGTAGTTCATCTTAATTTATATTAAATACCAACTAATAATTGATTAAATTTCATAAAAAAACCTAAGGTTACACTACTATTTGATAAATCACTAATTACTCAAACTTACATTGGATGACGAAAAAATAATCAGAGATGTTGTTCTTATTTATGTAGTACATGGAATGATGCTAGATTGATGTTATAATCCATTTTTCTTTGTTTTATAATTTAACATTATAAATTGAAACAGTAGTGAATATATGACTTTTATCAAGATTTACAAAATATAATACAAAACAATAACTATCAAATGAGAAAAAATAATTATACTAAACTTAATCATCAAAATTTTAAAATAAAATCATATTATCTTTTTTTTTGACAAATTAAATTTCAATAATAATAAAAATTATATTTTTATGCTTTTCATCCCTAAAAACAAAATGTTTTACATTTAATCAATTTAAAATCCAGAAATTTGGTAATAATTCTTTTTAAAACTAATCTGTTGGATATATATAATTTTTAATGGTAAATACAATCTTATAGTTTAAATTCTTTTGTAGCACTTTCAATTACATGGTAATCCTCATGAGCTTTAACTGACTTTTAAATTTGTTAAACTTAATGTTACGAATATTTCCATAAACTGTGTATGGCCATATTTGCAACTTGCCTATTAATAACATCATCCTTATATTTATCTATCAAAATTGTCTATTTAATTTTCCTTTTTTTATGATTTCTTTCTTCCATTAATATTTTTATTTCATTACTATTACAAGTTTAAATTTGTAATTATAGGTTTACATTTAATAGTAATGAAGTAAAAATATTAATGGAAGAAAAAAATCATAAAAAAAAAGAAAATTAAAAAGGCAATTTTGATTGATAAAAAAAGGATGCTGTTATTAATAGACAAGTTGCAAATATAGCCATACACAGTTTATGGAAATATATGTAACATTAAGTTTAAAAAATTTGAAATTCAGTAAAAGCTGATGAGGATTACCATATAATCGAAAGCGCTACAAAAGAATTTAAACTATAATATTGTATTTACCATTAGAAATTATATATATATATATATTATAATGGATATTGTATTTTACATTTAATATATATATATATATATATATATATATATATATTAATAACAAATAGTCACATGGCACATGACCTACATAGCTTGCATTGGCAATATGTAATATTTTAAGAGCCTACTATTAGCAGGCTCTTAAAATATTATGTATATATTGTAATGGGAATCATCCCTCATTAAAGTAAACTCTTTTTAAACTTTCTATTATTTATATCATTTTATAAAACTCATATAATTTTACAATATGATTTTTAAGAGACTCGTTAACGAAGCAGAGGAGTAAATACGACTAATAATTACATATCAATCATACCCCTAGTCAGACTGCGATTTAATAAAAATATTAAACTGACAGCCACCTTTCCAGACCAAACTATCTCCCCCGCTGCATGAAATGTGAAACATCTCATGGGGAAATTTATAATGGATTTAAACCTAGAGTGCCATCCAATGCTTACATTAAAACCCATGAACTATCATTAACACATTTCCATCGCTTGGCCCATGGCTAGTTCTTAACATGAAACTAGCAACATATTTATTTATATGAATGGAGAGAGAGAGAGGCATAAAATGATATTAATAATTTATTTCATTATTGCATAATTCAGTTGTTTCATCTGCTGCCATTACATATCATGAATTAAAGTCACCACAGACCCAAATATTATGATTATAATTAAATAAATATTTTTTTCAATTTCCCCAAATCATTATTAAGTTCAATTATATTAATATAAGAAGGAATATATATATATATATATATTATTTATTTATTTTTACCAAAAGCAAGTCAGATCCTAATATCATTTCAATCCAAATAGAATCAACAAAATTCAGTTCTATATTTACTTGCTTTGTTACAATGTTGTTTTTAACAGCCAATAAAATACCTCTATCTCTTGAAAGGTGAGAGTTTACATGATCATGTCTATATAGTAAATATATATGACCCACAATCTGATCAGTAACAAATTGATCATTCGACCATGTTTCTGTCAAGGCTATTAGATCATATTCTTCTGCAAAATAGCATGTTTCCATAACTGACCTTTAGTTCTTAAGCCTCTAACATTTTGCACATAACAACAGAAAATGTTGCCTTTATTTTTTAACTTCTAATTACCATTATTATGTGAAGAATTTTTTTAACTTTTTTTATAATGTAATAATCCACTATGCATTATTAATATTAGCCTCAACTACCTGATCCTTTATTTATTCATTAACAATTAAATCTTTATTAAATTTCCCATAAAATGATATATATATATATATATATATATTTTATGGGATATATATCATTTATATATATATATATATATATATATATATATATATATATTGTAACGGATTGAAAAATATACTATCAACAGTCCTTTAAGAATAAGCTATATATTTAGGTTATATACTCATCCATTCCTCTAAAGATCTGACAGATATTGACAGCAAAAGAATGATTAGCATTTCACAATTTTGAGATAGATAAAAGAACCTACTCACTGCTCTTAAAGTATACAATGTTTCATGATCATCACATTTCAGTCACTCTAAGCTACTACAACCCATTATAGTTTTCTGCAAACACTATTGCATTGCCCTGCTTACATCCGAGTCTTAGGGGCTATTATTTATAAAATATTGCCTTGCTCATCTTTGGAAGTCTTAAAGGCAAATATTATACATATATAAAAAAACTATACCTTACTCTCTCTGGAGTCTTAGAGGTAAAATCATGACAGGACTACTGTTAACTGCTTCAGATAAATAGTAACTAACATTACAATTTGGGTTGGAGCAGTGAATGAGATCAATCAGTCACAAGTCACATGAATATATCATATCCTCAAGGCAATGACAAAAATTCCCCATCCAACATCAATACTTGCAACAAAACCAACCAAACTTTAACAATCAAATATCCAATCCAACCTTAAAAATTATGGACTTCCTACAACACAAATTTTCCAAATATGGATAAAATTATGAAATGGACTGCATATCATATATGATCTCAAATGAAAATAAACATATGTTACAGACCGAATTATATTTGATGCCTGGAAATCATTGATTCAATGTCACACAATTGGGCTCACCAAAAATGTAATGGACTGACGAATAGATAAACATATAGCTGACCACATTGTGACATCAAAATGCAATGAGATATAAATAAATTATGAAAATTATAATGGAAAATTCCCCATCCATCATCAATACTTGCAGAAGAACCAACCATTTACCTAAATCCATCCCATTACGTATACCAAAACAATAATCCAGCCATCCACAGAAAAACTGGAAAGATCCAATAACACTACAACCAAGAGGAATCTTTACTATCATTCAACCCCATCCATTTGGCAATATGCACCGGATCCACCCAATTTTCATGTCAATCCACTAGATTCCCTAGAATTCAAACTCAGTCGTAATTTAGGTACTTACTCTGTTCAGGTATAAATTATAAGAATATATCTAGTCAATGAGGGCAATGATGTGATGTTATGGCTTATATAATACACTCATTGGATACATATTACATATATATTTAATATCAAGAGATATGTAAATTCAATGATATATTCTCAACAAATTATAGATAATCCTTGATGTAAAATCAATTAAAATCAACAAATTTATTTTATGTTAACATAATATATGTAACTATATAAATATACTTTTAAAAACACTATAAATATGATTCTTACACTTCCACTTAATCTCATTAAAATAATAACACACACAAAAAAAATACATAAAATAACATCATTAACTATAAGTCATTCTTAGTATACATATGTCTCTACCTTTCATGCCATCATATTCAAAAAAAAAAAAAATTATGATATTTCATACAAATCTAAACAAATGATATTGTTTATTTATTTATTTATTTATTTTTTTAAAAAAAAAAAAAGGTATCATCATATCAATATACAATTTCTTATTTTATAAATATAATTGAACTAATGGGTTCGTATGTGAATATTATAAATCATAAGAACTGGAATTGCCATCAATTGATTTTGTAAGTAATTGTTAGTATGTGTCTTGTTAATAAAGGATAATATAGGTTTTATTAATAATTAATTTTGTTACTAATGTTATATTGTTAGTGAGTCAAAAATAAGTCTTACCTTAATTTATATTCATTTCATCATAGTCTAGTCCTTTTTTTTAAACAGAACCATTTATTTTTTTTTTATTTCAAAAATACATTTTATATCATGAAATGAATACATCTAAATTCTTTAGTACTTCCAGCTCAAAAAATCCAATGTGGAAGTAATAAAAAAAATAATAAATACATAAATGAAGAAGAGAAAACCTTAAAATTATAGTATTAGTATGTTAACCATAATGAACAAACAGTTACATATTCCCATAAAATTATGAATGATTTAGTAAACCTCTTGATCAAACATGAGCATCTTCTTTAAATGAAAAAAAATTCATGGTAGATTGAGAATTCTCAGCATTTTTTATTCGCTTCATTATCCAATGTAGTGTCTTCCATGATCTTTCCAATTCCCACAAGTTGACCAAGTAATTTGGATGATCTTTGATTTGTCCACTTTCACCACTGATATTCCCATAAAATTATGAATGATTTAGTAAACCTCTTGACCAAACATGAGCATCTTCTTTAAATGAAAAAAAATTCATGGTAGATTGAGAATTCTCAGCATTTTTTATTCACTTCATTATCCAAGGTAGTGTCTTCCATGATCTATCCAATTCCCACAAGTTGACCAAGTAATTTGGATAATCTTTGATTTGGCCACTTTCACCACTGATCTATACACTTTGACATAATATCTGGTTGCCATTTTTTATATATATATATATATATATATATATATATATGTGTGTGTGTGTGTGTGTGATGGTGAGAATTCATACCTATGGATTGTATTCCTCACCTTCTTCAAAACCCATCTGAGTTGCCTTGACCTTCACAATGATTTTTTTTAGCACACCTGCATCATTTTTATGTTATTATATATATATCCATAAAATTCTTTTCTTATATCAGCATTAGAAATGTTATAGCTATATACCAAAACGAAATATGATTAAAGTCAGTTTTTTTTTTCTTTTGATGATAAACGTTCTTAAATTTACAACTTCCAACAGTTCTATAATTATTAAACGCTTGATTATGTAACTGAATATTTTATCATATTTTTATAGCAAATAGTTCAATATAATTATCAATAACAAAAGGGAAAAAAAATGTTGGTCCCTGTTATGCTTTAATCAACAGGTTATAATTTGTTTAATTTTAAATTTTCATAGTTTATAAAGTTCAATTTCAATGGATATATAATGACATTCTTTTGTTTCAGTTTTTTTTTTACACATATAGATCAAATTAACAACTTACTGTCTATGCATATTTACTGTTCAATAATTCTTTCTTTCAAAATGCTAAAAACGTTTTGCCCAAATACAATTTTAAATTAATTGTCTTGCCATCCTTATCGAATAAATAAACGAAAATCTGACGTATAATCTTCTCGATACATATTTTTAACTTTTCAGCCATTAAAGAACAAAAAAAAGTAGCTGTTTGTTGTTATGGTTACATTATAATTATCAGGGGTTTTTTTCCTCCCGTTTTATTACACTAGATTATAAAATCAGTTTTATTTTTTTATAAAACTTTCTCAATTGTTCTGTCAAATTTGTTATTTTAAAATATTAATAAAATTAAATTTAATAACAAAATTTTTGATTTTGTTTCAAGCATTTCCAGTTCATTAAACTACAATATAGAATTGATTCATACTGTTATATATCATTAATTCGTGATACACATCCATGTATAAATTTATGTTTAATGCATTTAATGATAAGGAGAGGTATGAGACTTATAGCGATCCTTACAATATATATATAAATGCCTGATGCCCAAAAATTGGAATTAATTATTTCATTCATATCATTTTCTTTTACTGAAATATAAAATGAGGAATAAAATTTATTTCCAGATATAAACTTATGACATACCGCAGTTGCATTTAGCTTTTCTGTTATATAAGAAATCACATCTTTTGATGTAACTTCTGGATTTAATCTAGTCAAAAAGAATCTTATATATTTTTGTTTAACAGAAATAGCTTTTAATTGTGTGTCAGCAAAATTTTCTATTATAGCATTTTTGTTAAACACATTAGAATTTGGATTTCTTTTTTTATGTGTAACTAATTCAAAACTTTCTAAATCAATTACTTTTTAAATGAATACCTCTGCTGTTAATTTTTTTATTTTTAAAATATTCTGTTTTAAGATTTGTATTATCTACAGTTAGATATTGAGTTAAAATGTCACCCCACTTTTTAACACCATTATTAGAAATAATATTTCCCTTTGCAAAATTAAATTGTTGATAAGGTAAATTTTCAGCAATTATTTTTCTCAATTATTCTTTTATTTAATTCATTTTTCAAAAGCAAACTCTTCATAATTTTTATCTTTAATCTTTTCACTTTTTGGACTTTAATTCACAAGTTCTGTTTCAGAAGTAAAAATAGAAATTTGTGTTTGACTTCCTTTGTCTTCAAAAATGGGGGAAGAGGAAGCAAAACTTTTATCATTAATCACACAATATTCTTAATACTACTACTACTACTGCTACTACTACTACTACTACTGCTACTGCTGCTGATACTGCTACTGCCATTTCTACTGCTACTACTAATACTACTACTACTATGCCTCATCCTCCTCCTACTACTACTCCCACTACTACTACTAATACCACTACCACCACTACCACTACTACTACTACTACTACTACTACTACTACTACTACTACTACTACTAATAATAATAATAATAATAATAATAATAATAATAATAATAATAATAATAATAATAATAATAATAATAATAATAATAATAATAATAATAATAATAATAATAATAATAATAATAATAATAATAATAATAATAATAATAATAATAATAATAATAATAATAATAATAATAATAATAATAATAATAATAATAATAATAACAACAACAACAACAACATAATTCTGCTGGTAATGAATTACACATTTCTTTTTTAAGATAATATAATGTTCCCTTTGTTTAATATTTCTAAAGTATAAAGCAAGACAATATATTTAACAAACATCATTAGCAATACCTACTAAATATTGTTCTAATTTAAATTTTAGTCTTTTCAAATACAAAATTATGTTTCTAAGTATTCTTTTAAATTTTATTAATAAACAATATTTTCTTGAAATTAGTATTACTTCTACATTATATTTTAAAGTGATGTTTTAAGAACATATGTAAAAAGACAACAACAAAGATTAAGACATCTTCAAAAAAATGTCCTAGCTTGTTTATACCTGATCAACTCTAAACTTTTTCATTATATAAACATTAGTGTATAATAGAATTATATAAGTATACAAGCAAACTTTTCTACTTGTTTATAAAAACTCTATGACTTTAAAGCTTAGGACATAATTTCACATGTTAATGATTCTAACATTTAAATTTGCAGTATATGAGGGTGTTAGTGGATTAACTTTCAAACATCTGCAGGCATGGTAATGTTTATAGCTACACATATATTTTCACCAAATTAATAGTAATTCAAAGAAGTAATCAATATTTGAATTTAACTTCTTATTAAACAATAACAGTGAAATTTAATTCATAGAAGTGTTCAGCTACCAGATAATAGTCATTATAAAATATCTGTAACATTAAATCTTTTATTGAAGTGGTCAGTTTTCAGATCTTACTTCTGATAAATAACAACTTTATTTCTTAGTCACTTCTCATTAGAATATTTTGAATATAGAATATACTTACCTATAGACAAAAACTGCATATATATATATATATATATATATATATATATATATAGTTTTTGTATATATATATATATATAATATACAATCCATTATACAATTACAAATATCCAGTAACACCCTCTGTTTAAAGATCTATATCTCAATAATAGCAATAATAGGTTTGCTATTATTGAGATATAGATCTTTAAACAGAGGGCGTTACTGGATATTTGTAATTGTATAATGGTTTGTATATTTTCTATAATTATTTCAGTTAGTGTTAACAGTAACTTTCTTTTCATATATATAAAATAAATAAAATATCCGTTAATTAAAAACAATATTGTAATTATAATTGAAATAATATTTTTTTTAATGGTTTATAAACAATTACAAACAATCTTAAAATCTGCAGAAGTACTTTCGGTTACTTTCTAACCTGCCTCAACTGCCATTAAATTCAAAAACCAAAAGCAGAAGCAAATGTCATCAATTCAAGTTCCACAAATCTTGTATTTTAATTATATATATATATAAACCAGATGCACCCAACTTTGTAAAGGTCCATGGTTTTTTTTAATTGGTTGTCTTATCATTTTTAAGATTTAAAGTAAATTAGACACAAGATTTTAAATATGAAAATTGTATACAGAGCTAAAAGATTGCCAGTATGGAGGAATATAAAAACTTAGAGTTTCAGCCCATATTTTTGTACTGATTGTTTGCTTGAACAATTTCTTTTTTTAAGATTTAATGTAAATTAAACAAAACATTTTAATATTATATAAATAGTTTTTCCAATTTTAATAAACCTAAATTAAATTTTACATGTTTAAATATACCTGTTGTAATTGACAGCAGATATATATTTACTGAAGTGCCCTTTGAATAAAAATAATAATTTTATTATTGCCAATAGCATCATGACTAATTGTAATAGTCTTTTTAGCTTTATTAATTGTTACCATTTGTTAATATCAGAATACAAAAAAAATTCTGGTCATGTTTGTAATATTTTTTAGTAAATATAATATTTTAAATATTTTTCTTTAATTGGTTGCTTTAACTTTTTTTTTAGTATTTAATGTAAATATGTAACTTTATCAAACATTACTAATGTGTAAAAGTTTGTTACATTTTAAATTCAACATTGCTAAATATATATCATTCATCTGATCTATATTAGGGGGTTGACAGACTATGAAAGCAAAGGAACTTAATGCTGATATACAAATTGGCATTTCAGACTGTTCTGCAGCTCACTGGAAATCATTACTATGAAATATATAAAATATCACTGTAGTTAAAAGCACTCATAATGATTTTTGCCAGTATCTTTTTAATGGTGGAATTTTTATCTTCACATAGACATTGTAACTGTATATTTGACACATGATATTGAATAAGCATATATTCATCAATCAGACAATAGAGAACATATGGATTTTCTTTATAAGATAAATTTACATAATTGTATTTCAATTTGAGTTAATGCCGATATCTAAATCTATGTACAATATTGATCATGTTTAGAATAAATAATTTCTACATTCAACTTAAAACTGAAATGATTATATTGCTGTCATTTAAAAATATCTTAAAAATTCTTTTATTTTAGATATTGGTCATTTCATGTATATTGTAAAATATTTTCATACGCAAAAACCCAGTCTATCTTTTGCTATGACTATTGTGCTATCTAATTAATTTACTAACTTTTACTATTACAATCTAAAACATTATTAAGATTATGTACATGAATATCACTGCTTTACCCCCCCCCCTCTTATTATTGCCCATTTATATTTGTAAGGATTCAAATTATATATATATATACATTTTAATCAATACTATTTTTAGAAGAATTAAACGAAAAGTAATACATATTTAATTTTATACTATCTTACAAAATTTTTAAAAGAATTTAATAGTTAAGATAACTAAAATGCCATTGAAATTCCTTTTTTAAATTAATTTAAGAAAAGAAGACGAAATAAATCTTTTATTTACCGATAGCATATTTTAATTAATCATTTTCAATAATTGTAAATCTTTATTCATATATTATTAAATACTAACTTTAACTATGTACATATTTGTATTATAATATAGATTTTGGAGGTCAAAGCAAAATGAAACTTTTAAAATAAGTCTAAATTATATTTTTTTTTTTTAAATCATAATTCATACAATATATATATATATATATATATAATTTTAACTCTATTTATAGTACCAATATACTTTCAACATTTTCATATTATATTCATGGTCAGTTGTAGACAAAGAAAGTAAATCTTCTTTTTCCAGGCTATGAATTAAAAGAACTCTAAATTTTGAACAAATTATTAAGATTAGAATGAACCAACAATTCTTGTGAACTCTGATATTTATATGCATACTTATATCTACATTGTTGATAATGCAGGGTGAAATTGATTTTGATTTATCAACCAAATGAAATATAACACTTAAGACTTATGAAACTCATAATCGATAGTACAAGGCGGGAGACAGCATTTCTCTTTTAACATCTTAATTGTAATAATTAAATAAAATTTAATAGATAAACTTTAAATTAAGCATAACTCAATGTATATGTAAACAAAGAGAATAAATCATTCTATACCAGGCTCTGAATTAAAAGCACTCTAAATGTTAAACAAAGGATCAATAATATAATTAAGTCATCTATTCTTCAAAGCTCTGATGGATATAAACATAACTTAACCCACCTTTTTGGGAAGATCTGTTTACTAACATCAGATTTTCCAAAAATAGATGGATTCAATCTATTCTTAATACTTTGTTCAACATTTAGAGTAATTTTAATTCATAGCCTAATTAGGGTAATTAATTCCCTTTGGTTACATATACATTTAACTATGTTTAATATAAAGTTTATATATTAAATTTTATTTTATTATTACAATCAAGGCATTAAAAAAGATGATGATCTACAACCTTGTATAATTGATTATGAGTTTCATAATTTATAAATGTTATATTCCATCTGGCAAATAAATTAATTTGTCTAAATTACCTACAATATTGAAAACGATATGCATATCTACTTTATAAAAAGGTGGATTCATTTTATTCTTAATCCTTTGATCAACATTTAGAGTGCTTTTAATTTATAACTTGGGGAAGGGTGATTTCTTATATATGTTTATATGTACACTGAACTATGTTTAATTTAAAGTTTATATATATATATATATATATATATATATATATAAATATAAATATAAATATTCAGTTATATATATATATATATATATATATAACTGAATATTTGTAAATACAGTAACTAAATAATTAAAAAATATTTATCCACTTAGGAGCGCTTTTGATTACCCCAGTAATCTGTGTCAGCTAAATCTTTGAAATGCTAACTTTCCCACAATTCCGTGATCTTAACTTTTGCTGCTTGCCTGTTAATTAAGTCATGTTTTTATTTGTATATTAGCATAGCCTCCTTTTTTTTTATTGTTATTTTTTTCAATTTGCAATATTTTTACACTGTTAAAATTGAAGTCAAAACCATAAATACATGATTTATTATGGTCGTAAAAAACAGATGCTGAAATATTATTATCTACTATGCAATTTTGTTTAGATTTCTAAACACATTTTAATAATAGCAAGTGTTCTTTAGTTCTTTTTTCCAACATACATCTAGATTCACCTATATATTTACTGCCACACTTACATATCCATTTATGAATGACAAAATTTTTATTTATAAATAAGGTTTTATCTTTGGAGTTATTTATTAATTTATTTAATGTAGGAGGTGTGTAAAATGCAATATCACATATATCTTTATAAATTTTCCTTATAAACTCTACTTGATAATTTGAAATATATGGGATTGATATCCATATTATTTTATTAGCAGGAGAATCAATATTATTATTAAAATTTTTATTTTTATATTTTGTATTAAAATCTCTAATAACATTATATATGTGATTATAACTATAGCCAACATTTAACAATTCATTCGAGTATATTTCAATATTTTTGCCTTTATCTGATGAATATTTGCAAAGACTATTATTTCTAAATAAGAAGGACTTTAAACCTGCCATTTTGTGTGACTGTATTTACAAATATTCAGTTATATAATTATGTATATTGCTTTAAAAATACAGACATTGAATCATAATATTATTACGCGCACACACACACACACACACACATATATATATATATATATATATATATATATATATATATATATGGTTGCAGAAAGGAAACAACTGTCTTATATTAAATGGGACATTATTTGGACTTTGTGAAGTTAGAAGAAAAGGTGAAGAAACAATTGATTTAAAAAGTGGATATATACTCTACTATAAAGGCACAAATATTGGAAATACAAGTGGAATAGGATTCATTATAAATAAAAAATGGGAGAATAATATTGTGGAGATTGGTGGTGTATCAGACAGAGTGGCAATATTAGTTTTTACAACTTAATAGCAGATACCAAATGCAGATAATTCAGGTTTATGCTCCAACAAGTTCTCATAGTGATGAAGTCATATAAAATTTTTATATGGATGTACAAAAGGCTTTTGATCAGAGTGAACAACATTTTAAAATTGTTATGAGAGACTTTAATGCTAGAATTGGTAAACAAATGAAAGATGAATATGGTGTAGATAATTTTGGTTATGGTAATAGAAATGAGAGAGGACATATGACTTGCGGAGTTTGCAGAAAAAGAAAAACTTTATAATATGCATTCTTTTTTGAGAAAAATGTTAAAATCAAATGGACATGGAAGCATCCAAATGAAGATACAGCAGAATTGGATTATATTTTGACTAACAGAAAGTACATATTTCAAGATTGTAATGTTTGTAATAAATTTAACATAGGAAGTGATCATCGATTAGTAAGATGTAAGATACATGTTACTGCAAAACTAGAGAGACAAAAATTATTAAGAAAATCAATATTTACAGTTGATATTCCTTATCTTCAGAAACATTTTAATGAATTTAAATTAGAACTTACAAATTGGTTTCAAGTATTAGTAGATTTTGAGCATGATTCAGATTTGAATGATATTAATAGAAAAATAAGCAATACATTTTTAAAAACTGCAACAAAGATAGCTGGTAGAAAAAAGCAGCAATTGACCAATGAAATTTCTACTGAGACTAGAGAATTTATGAAAAAAAGAAGGAATATGAGAATATACAACAATGATGCATTAAAAAAGATTGAATATCTCGAATTTTGTAAAATGGTGCAGAAAAGAGTTGAAAATGATATATGAAAGTAAAATTGTGAACTAGCAAGGAAAGCTATAGAAGAGAATAAAAGTCTAAAGAGTGTAAAACAACATTTTGGTATTGGTAGGAAATTTATATCTGCAATAAGAAAAAAAAAGATGGCATTATTATTAAAAAAAAAGATGGCATCATAAAATGTGTAGAAGACTTCTAGCAAGAATTATATAGTAATAAAGAACAAGTACCTCCTATACCTATCATATCTTCCAAATTGTCCAGAATTTTGAATGAGGAAGTGAGTAATGCAATTAAATTTATGAAGAAAGGGAAGGCTCCAGGTAATGATGGAATTATAATAGATATATTAAAAGAAGCAGGTGAAGAAATATAATTTTTTTTAGCAAAGTTACATACCAAATGTCTAAATGATAAAGATGTACAGATGATTGAAAGAATGCAGTATTAATATTAATATTTAATCAAGGTGATAAAGAAGATATTCGAAATTACAGACCTATCAGTATTTTATCAGTTTTATACAAAATTTTTACTAAGATAATTACAACTCGTCTACAGAAAACACTGGATTTCCACCAACCAAGAGAACAAGCTGAACTTAAAAGTGGTTTTAGTACAGTAGATCATATCCAGGTATTAAGAGAAATTATATAAAGGACAAATGAATATGAGTTGCCATTATGCTTAGAATTTGTAGACTATGAAAAGGCATTTTATTTTATAAACACATCTTTCGTGATTAAAGCATTGGATCATCAAGGTGTTGATCCAGGATATTGTCATATTTTAAAGAATACTTATAAAAATGCAACAGCAACAATTAGATTACATAATGATATTAGGAAAATCAACATTGAAATGGGTGTAAGACAGGGTGACTCCATATCTCCAAAACTTTTTACAGCAGTGCTGCAAGAAGTATTCTGTGCATTAAAATGAAAAGCTAAAGAAATGAAAATAAATGGAGATTATTTAAGTCATTTATATTTTGCAGATGATGTATTTTTTTTTGCAAATAATGCTTTAGAGCTACAGGAAATGTTTCAGGAATTATCAGATGAAAATAGTAAAGTAGGACTAAAGGTAAATGTTAAAAAGACTAAAATAATGTTTAATAGATTTTCTCAAAATATGAAAATAAAGATTGATTATGATGAGTTAGAAGAAGTTAACAGTTCCAAATACCTAGGTCAAACTATTAATACAGATGGAAATATAATGCATGAAATTAATCATAGAATTAAACTTGGTTGGAGTGCTTTTGGTAGAAATAACTTGATACTAAAAGGAAATATGCCTGTGTCTTTGAAAAGGAAGGTTTTTAATAAATGTGTTTTTCCAGTTCTTACTTATGGATCTGCAACTTGGACACTTAATAGAAGAGCAATACAGAGACTTCAGACCACTCAAAGAAGTTAGGAGAGATGCATGTTGGGAGTAACAAGAAGGGATTGAAAACACAATGTATGGGTAAGAGAACAAACAGGTATTACTGTCCTCATTAAAAAAATTAAAAGACTGAAGCGGAGTTGGGATGGACATATTGTTAGAAGAGATGATAATAGATGGACAATTGAAATTTTAAACTGGATTCCAAGAGATTGTAAAAGAGCCAGACAGAGACCACATGAACGATGGATGGATGAAATAAAAAAGTGTGCAGGCGTGATGTGGAGAAAAGAAGATAAAGGTAGGAAAAGATGGATTGAACTTGGAGAGACCTTTATCCTGCAGTGGATTGATAATGGTGGATATAATATATATATATATATATATATATATATATATATATATATATATATATATATATATATATATATATATTGTAACCTTCCAACCTATGCTTTCTCTTACAAATCAAAAACAAATTATATACATAAATTAAATTGTTAGAAACAACAATATTATCTTTTGACTATTAAACTTGTTAGCATGAAACTACAAATCTAAAGAAGATTACAAAGTTATCATAAAGATAATAACTTCTGGTCAAACTACCTTTAAAATCCCCAAACAAAACATTAAGAGATATATTTATTATTTGTCAAACCAATAAACAGTTAATCCCGTCTATGAAATGAATATGACATTGGAATTATAAATTATGTAGTAAATAAATTAGGATGTAGATATATAATAGATAATGAAAATAAATCAGAGTTAAATAATAAAAAGAAACGAGCTTAAGAGTGAAGAGAAGAGAAAGATATGTTAGAATACTGAAGGATTAAGATAAGAATAAGAGCTAATGACTGATTAAGATGGTAATAGGATAAGATCCAGTGAAGGGTGAATTAATTATGCTAATGAATTAAGATGAAGTAATAATGAATAAAGAAAGAAAGATCGAGATGGCAGATGAGAACAATGATAATGATGGAAGATGATATCCAAATCTATAAACTGATATTGTATTAAAGGATAGTAAGATCAACTAAAATAAAACTTGGATTCCAAGCTTAACTGAACCAGAATATTTACCATCAAATTAAAACAAAATATAAACTCCAAAGTAAGGAAGAAGAAATTTACATGTTAAGTTATGCTGAATATAAAACAACTGTGAAAATAAACATAACTCAAATTAAAGTCCAGTAAATAATTCTAAATATAAAAACTTAACCATAAATTTAACATCATACCATGAACTATTAACATATTCTTCTCAGGGTTCAAATAAATTAATTATTATCCTTTTTCCAGATATACTTGGATCAGTTAGAATTATTTTACTTCTATCCAACTACAACAGACAAAACTGTTTATAAACAGTTAGAATTACTAAGATATCTAGCAATTTCAAGATTAACCGAATATGAAATTTAAACTTTATAAAATCCACACAAACTCTTAATCGAATCAAATTACTTATAAACTCTCTTTTATTCAATAAGTATGGTCCATGTGATCATAGATCAGTGAATGATGTATTTGATAGTTCAAAAAATAAGCTATATCAAAATTATTTATTTCATCTTTAATATATTATTTAAAATAATATATGCACTTCAAGTGAACAATGTTTAAATCACACAGTGATGATGCTTTAAATATACTTTTAAAAGATACAAGTATACCGAATTTATTGTGATATTAATGTATAGTAAATTATACTACATTGATTAATGATGAATTTGAATTAACAAGATAATGTGTGTACAGCAATAGTAATAATAATATGGGTGATGATTAACAATAATACCACAGACAACAAGAAAAAAATTTCAAAATAATAAGATTTATTTACATTATTTACATATTTTCTTAACATCATAAACAGTTAAGCATCTATTCCCAGAAAACATATATAAAACAAGGTATATTTTCTTTCAACTATGTGTATGGGTGATGAAATAATAAAATACCATAATACCTTATTGTCCCCATAATTGTTAATTAGGTTTCTACTATTGTGTATGATTAAACAGGTATATTACACTGCTTGGCATAAACAAGCATTACAATACAAGATAAGAGTATTTTCTAAATAATATGGGTAATTGACAACCTTAATATTTAAACCAAATGCTTAAAGCAGCATTTTCATTATAGCTTTCTTAGCTGTATATAAAAATATGATAATAGAAATTATCATATTAAGCATAAAGATAAGTAATATTCTTTGATATAATTTGTTTTATATTATTTAATATGATCTTAGTTAACTATATGGTTAGATTCTTATGATTTAACTTAAAAAAATCTCTAAATATGGGTACAGACATCAGAAGTCAGATATATACATGATATTAATCCTGCTTATGTCCATAAATAATCATGTTGATCATAAAAAAGCCCTACCGATCCATTGGCAAATCACTGCTTGATGAACATCAATGACAGTACATATGTGTGTATCTCCTGTTGTGCTAGACAATTAAGTCTTACATTTATTAATTAGTTTTGTTGGTAAGTTTTATTGGCTTGTCCATAGGTTGTCAACATGGTACTACATCCCAACTCATACACTATTTGACTTTTCTAAATACTATAGATAACAAGTGTTCTTGACTAACTCCACCTTATCATTGCCATACAAATTTTTAAAATACACAAAATAACTCCACCATACCTGGTGAGAAAATTACTCCACATCCTCCTGAGGGATAAGACATTAAAAATAGGCTCTTCACAACAACATTACCTTGTTGTGTAATCCTATGGCAGATTCCCATACCTTTTTTCCTAGTTATAAATGCATGGACCCTGTCTCACCACAGGGAAAAAGATCATGTGCCTTGAAAATCACCCTCTCTTTAGGGATTAATGATGCTACTTAAGCATTCTTTATTTATATGCCTCAATAAAATAATCCACTCATGGAGTAAGTGATGTGTGTGACTATTCTCTCTCTTCCCATGAATATGCAGTGTTTATAGCAACTTTATATTTCATATATCTGTCAGATGTACCCTCACAAATCTTCATCACTACAATGGCAAGATAAACATAATTCTCACATTAAAGCTAAATATAAATATTTCACTTCCTAATTCATAACTGATTGCGTAATAAGCAAGCCAACATTTTATAAGTCAAACGACTAGGAAATATTTTAAAAATTATGATAAAATATTGATATAACAAGAAATGCACACACAGTCAAAGAAACATAACAGACTATACATTAATCTGGACATACTCCTACTGATTATAGGCAATCTTTAATAAATATAAAATGCTTGTATGGTAATTCCATAACATAAAATAACTATATTATCCTAAAGAACGATTATTCCATCATTAATAAGTGACTCAGTCTGTTTACCCATAATAAACTGTTCACATATGTAAGAGATGAGTACCTCTATCTTGTAAAGCTTAGTGTAATATTAAATTTTAGACCAATCTGTAAAACCAATTACATGTATATTATTTTCTGTTTACATACATAACAAATTTGTCATAAAAATATACCCGAATAATATATAAAATTCATATATAAAACCCTTGATAACATGAACAGTAACAAACAAAATTATTAATGTGATATTCTATTTCCCTAGTTCACACTTTTATGTATCTTTAATATGAACTAAATAATGAGGAAAAATCATCCTGAGCACACATTTTATGAGCAATGTTTCCATAGTTCTCATTTTTTTTTATATATGCATTTTGGTAATATAAACAAATAAGGCCTTCTAAAAATTTTATGGAAACCAAATCTTGAAAAATAAAACGCTTAAAAAATCTTTCTGTAGAATTTTTATCTAAAAGTTTAAGCTATATGGCAGGAGGATCCGGTTTAACAAAAAGAGCAACAACTTTTTCAAATGCATTTACTGATTTTTCTTTTTGTTCACAGCAATTTATTATAATAATCCAGAATAGTTCGAGTCTTTTAAACATTGTTCTTTATTTATTATGTTTCGATTTCTATAATATTAAATATTATACTGTTTTTGAGATATAATAATTTCCATTAACTATTAGCACCATGAGTTAAAGAGTTTATTTGCATTTATTACGTTTTTAATTCTCATCATTTTTTTTACTGATTGCGGAAAAAGTAACATTACAATAGATTAGCCAGACAATCTTCGTTTGACCTAATAAACCAATAATATATAGAATAAGTTTCCACATTTATAAATCAATTAACTTTTCTTCATTTAAATTATTATTAATTTCAGCTTTCTACCAATTCTCAAGGAAGTATTTATATAGTTATATTTTTATCAGTATTTGTAAATATTTTTAAATCAAACTATGAATCATTTGTTAGTTTCTTGTATAAATCTTTAATTAGATTGAAATTACAATTATAAGCATCCTTCACATTTATCAATAGTGTAACCATTTTAGAATTATGTTTTCCATAATAAAAAGTTTTAGCGCTTCTAACCGAAGTAAATGATGAACATTGTTTTCTTTAATCAGATTAAATATTATACAGGTTTCCACGTTTATAAATTGGACAAATATTATGCTATTTGAAATAAAATTCACTTGATTAAATTACAAGTTCAAAAGTTTATCCAAATTATTTATTTATTTCTTTTTCATGATGATAATTTAAAACAAAATGTACATATAAATAATCACAGTGCATAACGCTATATAGCAGACAGGTCAAAGTGGACACCATTTTGACCTGGCTATTTTGAAATACGAACTCTAATGTATTTATATATTAGTTCACAGAGGGCAGTACTGGATTTCTTAATCATGTGGGACGATTTAATTGCTTAATATTTATATATATAGTAACCTTGTGAAATAGAGAGATAAGAAGAAAATGGATAATGATAATTGTAACCTTACAATTAAAATAGAGAGAGAGGGAGAGATAATAAAAAAATGGAATAAAGGAGAGATAATGATAAAGATAAATGATGAAAATGAAATGAGAGTGGCCAATTGTAACCTAATAAAATAGAGAGAGAGAGAGATAAGAAGAAAATAAAATAAAAGAGAGAGAAATGAAATGAGATGATAGAATAAGAGAAAATGCTAATTATAATCGGTTGTATTCTCATCCTTGGTGTTCGCCTTAAGATGGTGTTGATGCTAATCAAAAACATATACATATAACGAATCCGGGCCTGACCTAAATTATCGATTTGATCTAAAAAGATCTGATTTCTTAGATTTGTAATAAAATATTCTACTAACTAATACTATTATATGATGTTAGTTTTTTTCCATTTTTGTAAATGTTTATTAATCTTATCTTGTTTTTGAGTTTGTGTGTCTTTAAAGTTACGGGTGTTTTTCTATTTTATTTTTTTTTTTTTTTGACTTTACTTGTGTCTTTTTAAAGTTATGGTCTTGTTTTGTTTTTGTTTTTTTTGCAAGAGTAAATCAATACTTTTATTCAAAAGCAAGACGTAATAAGTAAATGTTTATTAATCTTTTCTTGTTTTTGAGTTTGTGTGTGTGTCTTTAAAGTTACTGGGCTTTTTCGATTTTTTTTTTGGGGGGACTTTAGGTGTGTCTTTTTAAAGTTACGGTATTTTTTTTGCAAGAGTAAATCAATAATTTGATTCAAAAGCAAGATGTAATAAGTCAATGTTTATTAATCTTAGATTGTTTTTGAGTTTGTGTGTGTCTTTAAAATTATGGAGCTTTTTCTCATTTTTTTTTTGGACTTTATGTTTGTCTTTTTTTTTGTTAAAGTTACGGTATTTTTGATCAAGAGTAAATCAATCATTTTATTAAATAAGCAAGACATAATTCTAAATCTATCAAAAGTAACGTACTTTATATACTACAATTTAGAATTGATATCCGACTACTATTAGTAAGGACCATCATTAAAAGGCTCGATTGAAAAATGATACCCGACTAATTTCCATTTTCTTTTTTTTTTTTGGATGGGGGACGGACAGTAATAAATCAGAAAGTGTGTTGTTTTTGTTAACTATGTCTATATAAAAAGGATACCGTTATTGAAATACTAAATTTAAAAATGATAGCCAACTAATTTGCATTTCTTTTGACAGTAATTAATCAGAAAGTGGGTTTCTTTTTTTTTTTTGGTAAATCTTGTGTATATATAAAAACAAACAAACTGTAATTCAAAGACTCCATTGAAAAAAATCAAACCCCGTTGAATTTGCTTTTTTTTTTTTTTTAAAGACAGTAATTAATCAGGAACTGGGTTGTTTTTGTTAGTGTGTAGATATAAAAACTAATCTTATTTTGAAATAATAAATGTAACAAAAAAATAAAAATAATACCCGACTAATTTTATTTTTCGGACAAGTAATTCCTAATAATTAGACAATGGGTTGTTTTTGTTTGTGCATATATATATATATAGTGAAAGTAACTGGACATGGACGAATTCTCGTGAAAATTTCGCGTGATCCTTTAATTTTTTTTCCCTTTCACACCCTTAAAAGCAATTTTTGAGGGTTACCCCTTCATAATGGATTCTTCAGGACATTATTACTAAACTTACAACAGTAAAGTAAGTTACAACACATTAAAAAAATAGACGTCTTATCAAATTTTAAAAAACTACGACCGCTTCAAAGATACACACTCTCACACGAAACTACAGAGAAAATAGATATTCTACTATTACGAGAAAATGATGAACAAAATCGACTACTACGGCAGCCATCAGGAACTCTTTCTGTGTTTTATCATAGAAAGAAGTCTCTTTGTGTTGGCTTCGGTCACCACCGCCTCCTCCATCCAACATAACGCTCGGTGAAATGGTATATTTCTAGGAATTTACCTAGAAGTAGTGACATCTTAAGGTGAACACCAAGGATGTGAAAACAACCTTATAATCTACTAGAATAAGAGGGGTGTGTGAAAAAGAGAAAAGAGAGAGAAAAAGATAATGCTACTAAAAAAAATGAAATGAGATGATAGAAAGAAATGACATGAAAAGAAATTCTTAACGAATTTTTGAATGGCTGAGATGATAGAAAGATAGGAGAAATTATATGAGAGAAATAAAATGAGATGATATAAGATATGAAATGAAAAGAAATGGAATAGAATTGAAAGGATATAAAATGAACTATAAATTAGAGACTCTAAATGACTCGGCTCAGTGGGGTTACAATAAATTTTTAAAAAAAAGATGATGATCCAGAGATGTATAATCAAATAAAGATCAAATCCAATACTGATGAACTATAACTACTACAGCATATTGATATTTTAATAAACCATACAAAATATTATCTAAAATTACTAATCAATGCTTACCAGATTAGTCTTACCAATAAATCATACACTCTCTGAATAAGACCTATGATGCTTTGCTTTAAAATATTATCTTACAGAATTATATTTAATAAACAACAAGAGTAAATAACCTCAGGGATTTTAAAATTAACACTCTTGTATAAAATTAAAGTTTAAGTTAAGTTGCCTAACAAAGAATTACTGTGATTAATAAATAAATAAGTGACATCTTAGCTGACCATAAAATAATTATAGTATGTTCAATCTTAAAAGAATAAACAAAACAAATATTAATTCACAAAATTTAGTGTATCAATTTAAATTTAAACTAATAATGGCCTATTATCTAAGATATTATTTGAGCAAAGAAAAGAGCAAGGGTACTTTTAATGCCTTTCCATACTCACAGACAACCACTAAAGACCTCAAATGCAAATGGATTAGAATTCTTTAAATATATAAGACTTAAGATGATGATAGATGATGTGCAGTGAATATAAGATAATGTGCAGCTTTTAAAATAATATTAATTAAAATATTCTTCTGAAGTACTACTATTATTAATCTGATATTGCATAATCTTTAGTCTGAAAGATATACTGATAATTTAAAAAAATAAATAAACTTTTAACTAAGTATTTAATTATGTATCTGCTATAATGCAATTATCTGTATTTGTGATTCAATATGAGAATCATTTACTTTAACATAGCTGGTTAATTTTTAAGACAATATCAACTATATTTATTATCTTAGAATGTACTTGTAAATTTTTGAATTGAAGATTTAATAACTTTTACATTTTAAGATTTTGTGAACTTGGAACCCAAGACAAGAATATATTTTCATATAAAAGTAAAACAAACAAAACAAAACTTTTGAAATAATAATAATATGCTTTATTCAGAACAATAAGAAATTCTTATAAATTTAATGGCTACAATCATTGCCAATATCACATTGAGATTTACTATAAGTATTTTGACTTTTAATAATTTCCATTAATTTACATTAGTATACTTAATAACAGGTTAAGGCTATTCAATTTCCAGCTCTTTTAATAATTAGAGATTTTACAATCTTTAACTTTAATTATAATGTCTGTATTTAATAAGCACATTATAATTTTTTTTTTAATTACAATATTTCAAAACATTATGGTATTATCTAGTAATCAGAATTACACACAAAAACTATGTTTATCTTTGAACCTCTACTTAATTTTATAATCCTAAACTTAACAAACGTTAAATTGGAAAAGCATATATTTTTGAGAACTACAATTGTTTATACGGACATAACTAATATTAAACTAATTATATATTTTTAAATTAGGCTAAGCTGATCTTAAAATAAAACTAAGTTATGTGTATGGGATATTCATTCATCAGAGATTAGTTATACTTTTTTTTAAATACATTTAGTCCACATAAAATTATTCCCTCTCTGTTATAAAATTAATAATATAACAGACTTACAAATCCAGCGGCGAAACTCTGGATGAAAATATTCAATTATTATGTGTGAATTACCACTTATACCATATGCATATTTAATATACTTTAAAATAAATATAACTTATTGTTGGTTAGCTTGTGTGTGATAAAACTATCATAGCAACACAAATCAAACATTGATATACCTATGAGCCTTAAATTAGCTACAACTACCTGAAGAAATACATTTCCTCAAACAAGCACATCTTGTCATCACAAATCTAAAACAAATGCAACATCACCTACTGTGGTGGAATTAGCATTAAGTAATCATGAATGATAGGCAAAAAATATAAAAATACTAGGCTCCTCAGAGCTGGAAAAGAATATGGTGGCTTCCCAAAAAAAACTAACTTTGAGGCAAAACAAAAATGTCTGGTATTCATCTTCAGTACATCTGGGAACAGGAACACCCAACAGAAAAGCACAATCCTTTCTTGGGATTTCCAATGCTTATAAATGTGATCATCATCACTGAAAAATACAATACAATAACCCTCTTTTGGGAATATGCACTATCAAATCATGGAAATACAATACAATAAGGATGGATGATTTTTCTCAACTTCATAAGGCATATTCAAAAATTATAAACTAAGCCTAACTCATGAGGCTAACATATTCTAACTAATAGCAAGATATATACTTCACTTAAACTGACTAAGTTATTTCCAAGAAATTTATAAAATACAAAAAGGTATATCCAATGTTCAAACCAACAAAGCAAACTATGTGTCAAATGACTACTGTAGAAAATACTTTAAACTTAAATGCATATAAAATTCTAGGCAAGGCACAATGCACACATAACAAAATGTTAAATGCTAAAAATATAGTAACTAGTGGACTTTTGAAATGGTAAATTAAATGCAAGAATATTTACTTCTGGATGAATATAAAATATTTGTAATTATTCTTAATTTAACATTCATAAAACAAATGAATGGATATTATCTGATAAACTCCTCTAGTAAATTTAAAATAAAATTGAGTAAAACATCCCATTTATATAAAAATAAGACTGTGATATTTAAATTTCTATAATAAAATTATTAAATAGAAACTAGCTAGTGTAATGCTTGATAAATAAACTAAATCTTCTTAAGAATAATAAGAAACATTTGCTCATTCAAATAAACCTATTTCATTTTAAAATTATAACCCTAGTTTACCTGTATATTTATGCAAAAAGTGTTACATAAAAATTTAATTGCATAAATATTTTTATGGTTTCATTTTTTTTTTAACCAATAAAACAAATAAAAAAAAAAACTAATACATTAACTTAAGTTCATATTTTGGCTCCGTGATGATTTTTCCATTTCATAATGTGTAGACAATTTATCTAGGTTTAGATATCTATTTAAATTCAAAGCTTCAACTAATACATTTATATACATGGCAATCATTTCCAAACGAAAATGTTCAGTAGTTCTTTATATAAATACGTTCACTTTCTTTTATCTTTAAAGATAATTTTAAATATTAAAATAATAAAGGTATTGATTTAGTATGCGCTCACGGCCGCCATTTTGAATTACAAGAACCACCCAAACCATGCTGAAACATCCAACCGATAAATGACATCGATCAAAATGGCCATTTTCATAGGTAAAAAAAAAACAAAAAATTGGAATTTTCATATAAAAAAAAAAACCAATCACGTGACTAAAATATTATAACACAAAAATCGCAATTTTCATAAAAAAAAAACCAAAATTGGAATTTGTCATAAAAAAAAAACCCAATCACGTGACTAAAATATTATAACACAGAAATCGGAATTTGTCATAAAAAAAAAGCCAATCACGTGACTAAAATATTATAACACAAAAATCGCAATTTTCATAAAAAAAAAAACCAAAATCGGAATTTGTCATAAAAAAAAACCAATCACGTGACTAAAATATTATAACACAAAAATCGCAATTTTCATAAAAAAAAAACCAAAATCGGAATTTGTCATAAAAAAAAAAAACCCCAATCACGAAAAAAAAAAAAACGTGATTAAAATATTAAAACACAAAATCGTAAATGCCAAAAGATTATAACTTTTAAAAAAAAAATCATATTTCAGTTTATTAAACCATTTACTCATCCTAATCAAAATGATGACTTAAAATTAATAGATTTAAAATACTATATGCCAAAAGATTATAACTTATAAATTCGGAATGCTAAAAATGTTAAAAAATAATGATGAAAAGATTTTAAGCCATAATTATATTTTCATCCAGTTATAAAAATGGAATCACGAGACAAAAAAGGCGGCAAAAATCTTGAATACACGTTATCTACATCTACATCAATCTTTTTAAAAAAATCATATTTCAGTTTATTAAACCATTTACTCATCCTAATCAAAATGATGACTTAAAATTGATAGATTTAAACTTTTTTTAAAAAAAACCCATATTTCAGTTTATTAAACCATTTACTCATCCTAATCAAAATGATGACTTAAAATTAATAGATTTAAAATACTATATGCCAAAAGATTATAACTTATAAAATCAGAATGCTAAAAATGTTAAAAAATAATGATGAAAAGATTTTAAGCCATAATTATATTTTCATCCAGTTATAAAAATGGAATCACGAGACAAAAAAGGTGGCAAACATCTTGAATACACATTATCTACATTTACATCAATCTTTTTAAAAAAATCATATTTCAGTTTATTAAACCATTTACTCATCCTAATCAAAATGATGACTTAAAATTAATAGATTTAAAATACTATATGCCAAAAGATTATAACTTATAAAATTGGAATGCTAAAAATAATGATGTAAGAAAGATCGGTGATTGCTAGTTTAAATTTTAGTTTGCAAGTTTATCAAACATATATGAACTAAAGCATATGAATTTTTAAACAGAAAAAGTGAAGGAAAATTTGAGAAAAAATATTAATTAAAAACCCACATGTTCAATTATAACTTCTACTTACCAGAATTTCTTGCTTTTTCCCACATAGATACTGTTTGAATTTCGTCTCCTATTGTCAAAATGGAGTCTACTCTTGATCGCGTGAGATCCACACAGGCTGGAGAAATCTATAATTTGCATTGATACGTCGAACTCTTGAAATCGAGACAAATCTCGGTGCACCCAAATCTCTACTTATTTACATGCAAGTGATTTTTACCATCAAAAAATGAACACAGAAACATGTTTAAAGAAAATAAACACATTTTATTATTAATTACAAATATTTACTTTAAAATTCTTTAGGTTTTTAAAAATCTTTGTTTTGTTTAATTACTTTAAAATATATAAATTTTATATATTTAAAGAAATAGAAACAAAAACTCAGCGTTGTTGACATATGATAATAAAATGTATTTCATTTCTTTAAACATGTTTCTGTGTTCATTTTTTGATGGTAAAAATCACTTGCATGTAAATAAGTAGAGATTTGGGTGCACCAAGATTTGTCTCGATTTCAAGAGTTCGACGTATCAATGCAAATTATAGATTTCTCCAGCCTGTGTGGATCTCACGCGATCAAGAGTAGACTCCATTTTGATATTAGGAGATGAAATTCAAAGAGTATTTATATGGGACAAAGCAAGAATTTCTGGTAAGTAGAAGTTATAATTAAACATGTGGGTTTTTAATTAATATTTTTTCTCAATTTTTCCTTCACTTTTTCTGTTTAAAAATTCATATGCTTTAGTTCATATATGTTTGATAAACTCACAAACTAAAATTTAAACTAGCAATCACCAATCTTTCTTACATCATTATTTTTAGCATTCCGATTTTATAAGTTATAATCTTTTGGCATATAGTATTTTAAATCTATCAATTTTAAGTCATCATTTTGATTAGGTTGAGTAAATAGTTTAATAAACTGAAATATGATTTTTTTAAAAAGATTGATGTAGATGTAGATAACGTGTATTCAAGATGTTTGCCACCTTTTTTGTCTCGTGATTCCATTTTTATAACTGGATGAAAATATAATTATAGCTTAAAATCTTTTCATCATTTTTTTTAACATTTTTAGCATTCCGATTTTATAAGTTATAATCTTTTGGCATATAGTATTTTAAATCTATTAATTTTAAGTCATCATTTTGATTAGGATGAGTAAATGGTTTAATAAACTGAAATATGATTTTTTTAAAAAGATTGATGTATATGTAGATAACGTGTATTCAAGATGTTTGCCACCTTTTTTGTCTCGTGATTCCATTTTTATAACTGGATGAAAATATAATTATGGCTTAAAATCTTTTCATCATTATTTTTTAACATTTTTAGCATTCCAATTTTATAAGTTATAATCTTTTGGCATATAGTATTTTAAATCTATTAATTTTAAGTCATCATTTTGATTAGGATGAGTAAATGGTTTAATAAACTGAAATATGATTTTTTTTTTAAAAGTTATAATCTTTTGGCATATATGATTTTGTGTTTTAATATTTTAATCACGTTTTTTTTTTTTTCGTGATTGGTGTTTTTTTTTTTTATGAAAATTGCAATTTTTGTGTTATAATATTTTAGTCACATGATTGGCTTTTTTTTATGACAAATTCCGATTTTGGTTTTTTTTTTTTATGAAAATTGCGATTTTTGTGTTATAATATTTTAGTCACGTGATTGGATTTTTTTTTATGACAAATTCCGATTTTGTTTTTGTTTTTTTTATGAAAATTGCGATTTCTGTGTTATAATATTTTAGTCACGTGATTGGGTTTTTTTTTTTATGACAAATTTCGATTTTGTTTTTTTTTTTATGAAAATTGCGATTTTTGTGTTATAATATTTTAGTCACGTGATTGGTTTTTTTTTTTTTATATGAAAATTCCGATTTTTGGCTTTTTTTTTCCTACGAAAATGGCCATTTTGATCGATGTCATTTATCGGTTGGATGTTTCAGCATGTTTTGGGTGGTTCTTGTAATTCAAAATGGCGGCCGTGAGCGCATATTAAATCAGCACCATAATAAGGTAATAATAAAACATCGTAAGCATAAACATAAGTTGGCACTGGAAAATAAATTATTCAACTGAGAAGCATAAGTATAATAAGCATAAGTATAAGTAAAATAAGCCGGCATTGAAAAACAATAAATTCTTCAGCTGAGTACATGTTTTTATATTTATAATCCTAGGTTCAAACACGGAATAATTATAATATATATATATTAGTTAAGTTTCACTATTCTTCTTTAGATAAATGCATTTTTTTACAATAGAGCTTTTTTTAAAAAAAACGTTTCTTAATATTTAAAAATGTATTTCTTTTTTTTAAAACAAATTTCCTTTTATTTATTTTTAAAACATAAGAGTAGACTTTGTTTGTAATTAAGGACGCTCCTTGTTTTATGAACTAAGATCAATGGTCATAAAGTTACTTATAAGTACTGTCCACTATAATAAAAAATTACATATTTGACAGAGACAAGTTCATTAATAATATTTTTAAATTCATTCAAAGTTTTACTTCCAAACAAATTCTTTTCATATTACTGGCATAAACGAGAATTAGCATTTTAAAATACATATTAACTTCTTAAATTTTATTCTTTTAAGAGCATATTTACATGTATATAGCATGTATTAATAATGCAGTATTAAATTTAATGTCACTTTTAATTTATAAAAATGCTAACACATTTTCATTTTAATATTTTAAAATATTTGAATGTCTTTTTTTTTTTAAATATCTTCTTCATGTGTATTTTTAATTTGATAGGAGGTATACTATATTTTAGTGCAATAAAGTCTTTAGCCATAACAATACTTAATAATTTAAGTTTTACTTCTAAATAAAGAAAAATGAATAGAACAAAATCAAATGAAATATGAGACGCTGCATTTTCTGCAAACATTTTACTATAAATTTTAATGCCTCAACTGGAATTAAAAACTGTCAGGAAAAATGGATTACCCTTTCTTCTCAGCCCACTGTCATTACTGGACGATTTAAAATAATGGTTTTAAAAACATACATTTATTTTTTTTTTAGAAAATATAACGTTTTAAAAATTACTTTTTATTAAATTACTATTAAGATTCAGCTACACATATATTTAAAACAGATCAGCAACTGAATGAACCCTTAGATCTCCATTTATTTCACAATTTTTCACCCACCTACAGTTTAATTAAAAACCAATAAAACTATTTTTTATTAAATTTTAATATTCCAACAATCCAGCTGTAAAATCCATCTAATGACATAATCAATATAATCTTCCCATACCACGTGACCTTCAGCTGGAAAATCAAAATTTTATTATTATAAGTATTATGCAACAATTTCTTTTTATGATATTTTACCCAAAACAATAGTAATAAATATAAAATTTAAAGTTATATCTTTATTAAACCCTTAAATATTTTATTAAAATAATTTTATCCACACATTTGCTTTATTTATTTATTTTAAACAATATGAGAGTTAAATTATTTTTTATTCTTATGTTTTCCATGTCTCTGCATGCACATATATATTCTCACATACGTCTAGCATTATATTAATTGTTTAAAATTATTTTTAGAATTACAACAATAAAATGTTGATGATTATTTAATCTAATTAATTTTTATAACTGAAATGTTAAGCTACAAAAACTAACAACAAATATTCCTATTTTTTTTTCAATAAAAACTTACATATCATTTTTTTTAATTTATTACTTACTTATTTCAACTTAATAATATCTTATTATTATTCTCTAAACATTAAAATACATTACACAATAATACATTTAATATTACTTACAAACTAACAACTATTTCTGATATCTTTTTTCCCTTTTTTAGAATTCAAATTATTATTTAGCATTTCTTACCAACCTAATTCATATATCTTTTCCAAATACTTAGACATAATTCCATAACACAATAATGATTACAATCAATACAAGGTTATCCTAGTTTAGTCATTAACTAATTTAATTTTCATTTTTATCATTATTATTTTTTTAATAATCAGACAATTTCAAACCAAAAGGTTAAGCTAAGATAACCTTTGGCTCCTTTTGGAACTAAGAGAAACTTCAGTTAGGTACAATATATATATATAATGGTAGTTGAGGCAGATTTAAGAAATTAACTGAAAGTATTTCTGCAGATTTAAGGATTGTTTATAATACTTTGTAGGCCATTAAATTTATTATTTCAATTATATATATATATATATATATATTCTAGAGAGCACTTACGGTTTTTGTTTTTAGATTTAAATAATTTACACAGAACTTTTAGATTTAAACAATTCAAAACAAAGCAAAACTCTCCATACAGTAGTGTTATCTTGTACCAACAAGAGCAATCAATGGATGTCAGAAGGCTTGTGCATAAAATCCCTATCTATTGCCTATTCATCCAATATCCCCAGACTAGTTTCTGGCTTGTGGCTTTCATCAGTGAGGAGCCTTGGATCTGAGAGCAATGCACCTAGATCTTAGGATCTAATGCAACCCTCTATCAGCCACCTTTTAACTCTGTTTAACTACAAAACTATGAGAATGAAATTGAAAACACTTTTCAATCCAAGCTCAATAGCTTATATAGTCATATGGGTATTGGATGAATAGACACTAGATAGGGATTTTATGCACAAGCTTTCTGGCAACCATTGATTGCTCTTGTTGGCACAATATGGCACTACTGTATGGAGAGTTTTGCTTTGTTTTGAATTGTTTAATAACAATTATGTGCTAGTATGAGATAGTGATCATGTGATGTTTAGTGGTTTAACTTTTAGATTTATATAATGATTATAGTTATTATATGCAAAACAAACTTTATGCTTACTATTTGTTCTGGTTTAAGCCTGAAGTCCCATTTTGTAATATATGGATTTATTTATATGGTTCCCATTTTGCTTCCAGTATGATTTTGTCAATTTTCAATCAATGAATTAATAGGTGGAAATATATACTAGTGTAGAAGTTTCTACTCCATGCTTGTAAAACTACAATCTCATTAAATTTTGTTCAATCCCAAAATGGTGTTGTCACTTTTTTTTATTTTACTTTTGCAGGTGTGAAGGTTTGAAGTCCTGACTCTGATTTCTCTTTTTAGAGTCTCCCTCTCCCATCTGTTAAGTTCATTATTATTTTTATTGCAATGGATTATGGTACATAAAATAAACCAATGACAGAATTGCATGCATACTAATTAATATTACTCAGTCTAGTAATAACTAATTAGACTATTTCATATAAATTTAAGCTATATTATAATATGCTTAAAGATCTATTACAAAATTTAGAAGAATTATAACTTGATTTTTTTTTTTAATTTTTGTTTAATGATAATAATAGGGTACTAAATATTTGATTTATATTTCCAAATTGATTCAATATCATTTAAATTATCATTTTAAATATTATTGCAACTAGACCATATGACAAAATGTATATGAACTTCATGTCCAGTCTATCAGATTTTCTAGTGTATCTCAACCAGTCTAAGTTTCCATCACTCTCAGGATATTTATGGTGAAATTTTACTTAATTTGCAAATTATAATTTAACAAGCATTCCGACCTACTATTGGTTTTATATACTGATTTTCAATATATTGTAATTATTTCCAATTGAAATTGAAAATTTTTTATACTGGATCACTTGAATAAAGTTTGATGGAATGAAGCCAAACCATATAGTTATAATATTCCCTTACTTGCAAAATGGAAAATTTTACATTTTTACATTTAATTTTTACAAAGTATGTAATAAGTCAATTATTTTATATAGTGTGATGTTTATAAACTGTAATATTAAAGTGTGTTATAATAACCTAGACAAGAAAAAAATATTTTTATTTTTATTTTTAGTAAGCATTTTTTTCTTTTTTTTTATTACCTAAAACAATTAATAAAATGATCTGTATGTTATAGACATTTTTTCATGTATTAATTTGTTGATGGGTATGGTATTAAACTGTGTATTATACACTCCATAATTCCTTTTATTAGAGTACCTATCATAATCAGTTTTCTCATCAATCTATTCTGACTCACATCAGCAATAGAATAAGGTGAAATCATTGTCTTAGGAGATAAGTAATCCATCTGTCATTCTCCATCAGTGCACACATCCATGAAAACATAAGGGGATGTCCTCATCTTAGGAGGTAAATAACTCCTATTACATGACCTCTTATCCCAAAAAAGATTGACCAATTTAATATAGTTAATGGATAAACAACATGCATAGCAGTGGATATATAAGGAGATGGCCTTATTTTAGGAGATATATAATCCATCTCACACAGTCTATGTATACATTTAGGATGAGGTAAGGAGCTGGCCTCATCTTGAGAGGTAAATAATCCATTTTATGGAGCTCCCTATCTAAAATTCTCTTGGCACAATCTATTTTTAAAAAGTGGTTAATACTATGCCCTATTTCCTTAACTAGAATAGCATTATTGTTAAGAGTGTGAACATCTTGTTCTACATATATTTCTGATTACCATTTGACTTTATTAAATTAGTATTTTGTTCTTCTTTTCTACTTTCTAAAGAATCCTTAATACTCTCATAATCACTGGATATTTTCTGTCTCATTTCTAATTTGAATTGGGTTTGTTGATGTGTAATTTCTTCAACACTTATCTTAATCATTTCAAACTCATTCTGTACTTGAATGAATCTTTCTTTTGTATCCTCTCTGTTAGCCTCTAATTCACTGCAAATATTATCAATATCTTTCCTAGTCTGTACATTGTTAATGTTACAATTAATATTTTGAAGTGAAAACTAAAATTTTACATATATGTTTTTATGACAAAATTCAACTTTTTTTTCTGGATTGCAGTTTTATTTATTGAAACGTGTTGAATAAATAATTTCAGGCTCACCATAACATATTTCCGGTTACATTGAGAATTGAAACTTATTTAGAATAGTATATTATATTTAACAAGTATAGCTTCCAAAAGATACTATAGCAATTGGTTGCATTCTTATCTCTAGTTACTACGTGTCATGATTGCTCTCTAAAATCCACCTTCAAAGAGAGCATTTCCAAAGAAGCTCACAACTTTGTATATGCCCTCTGTCCTCACCTGTTTCTAAATTCCATTGAAATAAATGTTATAAATAGATCCTTCATTGCATTTTTATTGTTGAATAAAAGCTATATTATGTCTAGTGTCAACTTATTTTTTTTTATTTTGTCTCCCAGAAAAAAAAAATGCAATCTTAATAAAATAAAATATTATCTTTTTTTTTAAAAAAAAGTCCTTATTTTTATTAATTCAAAATGTATATGCTTTAATTACCTCGTTAAATTTTTCTTTTATTAAGATCTATTTTTTTACGGATTTAATTTAGTTATATTGTTTTTGAAGTAATGTAATGCTTATTCTAACATAGATTCCTTCAATGATATGTTTGGGTACATTCTTTTTTTCTAATTCTAAATATTTTAGCTACAGATAAAAACTAGCCTATTCTGTTATTGTTTTAATAATGTAAAATGTTATTTTTATGTTTAATTTTAAATTCTTAAAAGATTAATAATAAATATTAGCCTATTAAGTATTATTATTTTTAAATATATATTTCGATAAATAATTTCTATACTACTTTTATTATTTTGCTTCATAGTTACTATTAGCCAACTTTCTTTTGTATAGATCCACGTGAGTAACCCGTGAGATAGACATAATATTTATATATTTCAATATAATAATACTGCATTTAAACTTTTTAATTATATTAATATACAATTTTGTTTTATCAATACATAGGGAAATATTTATATTTCTTCACTTCCAATGTTATATTAAGAATTATGCTAGATATGTGGTTAAGGTCTTTACTAGTGCAAAATAAAATGATTTGCTTGTTTGAAATATTAAATTCATTATTAAAATGAACTATAGAAATCAAAACAATTCAATTAAATTTTTGAATTTGATTATTGATGTTTGTATTATTTTATAAATTATATGTTGTTAATAAAATCAACGTATGTTTATAAATATGTTCATCCTAGTTTATTATAGTTGTTTTGTTTTTTTTGTTTATAAAAGTGGCTTGTTTATAATTTTCCTATATCTCAAAAAAAAATATTAAATATGCACAAGATGGAAATGAAAATATTTATAGATATACACAAGATGTTCAAATGTTGGATATTTATTCGATTTTCTTCATAATAATCGTAATGTTTTCAAATACGTTTGTAATAGCATAAAATCCAAAGGATGGATTTTGATTCTGTTAAATATTCACAACAGACATATATCATAGTATATTCCATCAACTCTAAGCCGACTTATTAATAATATAAAAAAGTATAATTTATCAAGGAAAAAAACATGTTTTTTATGGGGAAAAAATGTCATTAAAAGTTTTTTTAACATCCCTTAAATCAACAAATTTTAAAGAGCCTTATTTATTACGTTGTGAGATTCAAAGCATAAAAAATGAAAGAAGTTATTAAGCAGTCTTTCATCTTGAATTATTTACATGCATTTGTGTTGGTTTTTGACTTTGATATAGAAGAAGTTATAATGGAAAAATAAAAATAAAAAAGGAATATTTATTAATGGACAATGTAATCTACAGTATGCATCATGTGTCTTAATTGATTTGGTCATATTTATTGTACTAATGATTATGATTATTTAAAGTACTTCTTATATATGTAAACATAATTAACATATTTTTTTTCAAACTTTTATATATATTGATAATTGAAAGGTACTGTCTTAAATGGCCCAATACCAAATGAAGGTCTCTCCAGCGTTTTTCTTATCAAGGCAGTGAACAACATATCATTTTTCTCTAAGTTAATGATAGATTTTATGATTTTTTGCTACACGAATTTATTCTTTTATTTAAAATAATATAATATATATTAATGATAACTAAATGTGGTATAGATGGCTAACAGAAAATATTTTAAATTTTTTTGTGGAAATTTGACACTATATAAAAAAAAAATTATGTTGCATAACACTATTATTTTGAGTGACATATTATGCTTCTCATTATGATTTTGTTTAATATATATATATATATATTGTAGCGTTTACCGTTTTACTAGACCACTATACGCCCCAAATATATATTTGAGCGTGAGTTGATCAAACTGTATCAAGAAAAAAAAGAAAGTTGTATTTCTATTCTTAACACAGCTATTTTTCCTGATCGACTCCGGCCTATTAATTGATTACGAATTTGTACCATAGACATAAATCAACTTTTAATTTTATTTCCTATGGGCGCCAGGATTCCTAAGAATCCGCTGAAATATGCCGCCAGCAACTCTCGCAAATTGTAAAACAAAGAAAAATAAAAAGATCCTTTTATAATATTTTTATTTTGTACGGTAATTCTACCGTAATGAGAATTAATATTTTTTTTACGATTGTTAGCCCTGGCGTATTGAAACATATTGGCAAAGGTAACTTACACTTAAATCCTATTTCACTAAAATAAATCTAATAACAAAAATAATAATTTCTATTAATAACGCACAATAAAAAAAAAGTTGATAAAAGTATAATCTCTTTTATTCTAACAAAATAAAACATTTCTAGGTTAAATATTGTTTAATACTTTGGAGAGAACACATTTAATTTAGGGGGAAAATATATAGAAAATATCAATATCATTTAAAATAAGCAAAAAGTTCTTGGTTAATTAAGAGTCTCTCATATAGAAATATAAAGTCACTATCGGGATTCCTTTTATAGCTATATTTTCACGAGTAGTTTTTTTTTTTTTAACTATTTAACTTGGTCACAATCAGGGTTATTATTCTTAACTTACCGGTAAGCTTTGTGAATTCACGAATGTTGTAGCGAACTATGCATAGTTTTCTGTAATAATGAGCTCGGCCGTTCGGTTCTTGCTTGTTCTTGTGGTCCATTTCCCAGTTGGTCACGAAGGCTTTTCCTGGGGTACATCATTAGGTCTGATGTTTTCAGGAGCTCCGGTTCACTGCGACATTGCCGAATTCCTTCGGTGACGAGTGATCTTGGACATATTAAATGTTATCCAAGACCAACTAGCGAAATAAAACGAACAAGACCCTCCTTCAACCGGATCCCTCCTTTTTATATCCAGTTTTAGGGCTTCTGCGCATGCTCGTACCATGCCTTTCTAATCTTATACAGTTTTTTAAAATTTTATGTACTAAAGTCTCTATTTTCTTATCAAGTTTTCGGCCATGTTTAATTAGCTAGAAATATTTTTCTTTTAGCTTATCTTTTTACTTGCTTTTGGAATTCTTTTTTTGTTCTCTCCAATTACGTTATTACTAATTAAAAAAATATCGAAGAATAATTTAACTTTCATTGTACGCTCTTAACAAAAATTATACTAATCAAAAAAAAATCGAAATTTACTTTTTTAGCTTTTACCAAATGCCAATATATTTGTAACATATATAAATAAATGTTACAATACCACCAGCGCCGGGAGATGAGAATAAAATAGGGGTTTACACTAATTTTATTCTTAAGTTTTTTAAATTCATATTCGTATTTTTTTTTTCTGTAGTAGCGTGCTGATATATTGTGTAGACTCATTCACAAGCGACGTTCGGCTTTAATGCCCACTTTTAGGTCTAACGCGGCGGGAATGGAAAATATTTCAACATTCATCTGTGTCCTATTCGCTTTAGTGTACTATTACTAATAAGAAGCCCAAGTTATAAGCACAAACGAGCGTTGCTCATCGTTCTGAGTCTTACAGGCCCGTGGCAACTTGGTCCAACTTGATCCGCCTTCCCCTTTATTGGGATCTCTGCTAGAAATAGTCTGACGAGCATTTAAAGACGGTCTTATGTTCATATACTGCGGATAAGGACTCGGGGCTATGTTATTCCCCTCTTCAGTAACCGCCTACCCGGTCAAATACTTGTGACTTACGTCTACATCAGCCACGATCGTGTTTTTTAGACATATATAAAAAAATATACATATATATTTTTTTTTTCTGGAAGTCATATTAAAAAAATATCTTCTTTCATATTTTAATAATCTGGGTTTAATTAGTTAGTTTTTTTTCTTATAATTTTTTTCTTTTTTCAAAAAAATCATAATTTATTTTCCGGCTACAGACATTAAATACACAATTTTATGCCGTTTTTAGATTTTCTCAGGTCGTGGTTTTTAAATCGAAGCCCGAGTTGGGTCGCCATTGTAGCATTTACCGTTTTACTAGACCACTATACGCCCCAAATATATATTTGAGCGTGAGTTGATCAAACTGTATCAAGAAAAAAAAGAAAGTTGTATTTCTATTCTTAACACAGCTATTTTTCCTGATCGACTCCGGCCTATTAATTGATTACGAATTTGTACCATAGACATAAATCAACTTTTAATTTTATTTCCTATGGGCGCCAGGATTCCTAAGAATCCGCTGAAATATGCCGCCAGCACCTCTCGCAAATTGTAAAACAAAGAAAAATAAAAAGATCCTTTTATAATATTTTTATTTTGTACGGTAATTCTACCGTAATGAGAATTAATATTTTTTTTACGATTGTTAGCCCTGGCGTATTGAAACATATTGGCAAAGGTAACTTACACTTAAATCCTATTTCACTAAAATAAATCTAATAACAAAAATAATAACTTCTATTAATAACGCACAATAAAAAAAAAGTTGATAAAAGTATAATCTCTTTTATTCTAACAAAATAAAACATTTCTAGGTTAAATATTGTTTAATACTTTGGAGAGAACACATTTAATTTAGGTGGAAAATATATAGAAAATATCAATATCATTTAAAATAAGCAAAAAGTTCTTGGTTAATTAAGAGTCTCTCATATAGAAATATAAAGTCACTATCGGGATTCCTTTTATAGCTATATTTTCACGAGTAGTTTTTTTTTTAACTATTTAACTTGGTCACAATCAGGGTTATTATTCTTAACTTACCGGTAAGCTTTGTGAATTCACGAATGTTGTAGCGAACTATGCATAGTTTTCTGTAATAATGAGCTCGGCCGGTCGGTTCTTGCTTGTTCTTGTGGTCCATTTCCCAGTTGGTCACGAAGGCTTTTCCTGGGGTACATCATTAGGTCTGATGTTTTCAGGAGCTCCGGTTCACTGCGACATTGCCGAATTCCTTCGGTGACGAGTGATCTTGGACATATTAAATGTTATCCAAGACCAACTAGCGAAATAAAACGAACAAGACCCTCCTTCAACCGGATCCCTCCTTTTTATATCCAGTTTTAGGGCTTCTGCGCATGCTCGTACCATGCCTTTCTAATCTTATACAGTTTTTTAAAATTTTATGTACTAAAGTCTCTATTTTCTTATCAAGTTTTCGGCCATGTTTAATTAGCTAGAAATATTTTTCTTTTAGCTTATCTTTTTACTTGCTTTTGGAATTCTTTTTTTGTTCTCTCCAATTATGTTATTACTAATTAAAAAAATATCGAAGAATAATTTAACTTTCATTGTACGCTCTTAACAAAAATTATACTAATCAAAAAAAAATCGAAATTTACTTTTTTAGCTTTTACCAAATGCCAATATATTTGTAACATATATAAATAAATGTTACAATATATATATATATATATATATATATATATATATATATATATATATATATATATATATATATATATATATATATATATATATATATATATATATATATATATATATATATTATTTGTCCTGAGCTTCTGTATAATAAAAATATAATAGTTTAATAGCTGACATTTCAGTACAATAAGTACTTTACTCAGAGCTTCTTTCTCAAATCATAAGAATGTGTGTGGTGAGATTTAAAATCGTTATTTTTTCCATTTTATTTTCTCATTCTCAAATAAAATGATGTATAAGAAATTTCATGTGGAGTTGTTTACATTTATACATTGGACAGATCAATTTGCAGAATAAACATAAGAAAGGAAGAACACATTTTAACAGTTAGAGAAAAATCTAATTCATCAGTTATTTATTGACACATTAAATTAATTCTCCTGGCAGCAATTTTTATAAACACATTCTGTCAAAAATTGAACAACATGACCAGAGATTTCTAACTAAAGCTCTAGAGATTTTTAAAAGGTCTAGGAGCATAAATGAAAAGTAAGAATTAAACAAAATCAGCAATATTTGGAAAAAGCTATTGGAGGATAAAATATTTTTTAAAACTTGTCAACCAATAAAATTTGGAAATAAAGAGAAAGTAGCAAATGAAACAAATAAAGATTTTAAATCTCACTACACACATTTTTATGATTGAAGAAAAAAGAAACTCTGAGGAAAATAATTGTTATTATACTGAAACTTCAGCTATGGTACTATTAATGTTTTATTATATGGAAGCTCTGGAAATAATACTATGAAATCATTTATCAGTGAGGATATTAGAATATATATATATGTGTGTGTGTGTATTAATTCTAATATTTTCATGGATAAAAAATGTCATATTATTATTACAATTTGAGAAAGAGGACGCTCTGAGGAAGGTACCTGATATTGTACTGAAATGTCAGCATTTAGATTTTTCACTACACGGAATATCCCGCAAATAGTAATATATATATATATATATATAACTACAACCATTAAATGTCTGTATTTGTAAATCATATAATAATAATTCAAACAAATATATTTAACACAATATTTAAAATTAACAGTTGATAAAGATTGTCAGTGAAACAATTGAAAGTAGTTTTGGTAAAGAATATATTATTTAATTTTGAATACTGTGTTAAATATATTTGTTTGAATTATATATATATATATATATATATATATATATATATATATATATTTGTAACCTTACCCACTAATCTAACTAGTCATAAATGAATCATGTCACACATTTTTAGGGCAACTAAATCTTCCTATGTAACTTATCATACTCATCTAGCAATTCCAATTCCACATTTGAGAACCATATCTTTCTCTGCAACCTTCCTAGCTACAACCAGTCTGGAATATAAGCCTAAAATAAATGTTAAACTAAAGAGACAATTTCATTATTAACTAAGCTTGCATGAAACTATAAACTTAGAGAAGATTACAAGGTCATTAATAACTTCTTGTCAAACTAGCTTCAAAATCCACAAACAAGCAAATAAACAAAAGGTTATGAAATAAACTTAATATTTGTCAAACCAATAAATAAATAATAATTAGATCGATGGAATGAATATAAAATTAAAATACAAATTAGGCTATAAGTAAATTAGGATGTAGATGACTGAATGGATGATGAAAATAAATAAAAATTAAATAATAAAATGAAATGACTCTGAAAATGAAGAGAAAAGAATGAATATGTATCAGAATAATGAATTGTTAAGATGATGGTATAATAAGAGTTAATGGATGATTAAGATGATAATGGAATAAGAGCTAATGAATGGTGAGTTAATTAGGATAAGGAATTGGGATGAAAGAAGAATAAAGAAAATTGAAATGACAGATGAGAAAAATGATGATGATGAAAGATGATGTCCAAACTCTAAATTTGATGTTGAATTAAATGATAATGAGACAACTAAATCAAATCTGGATTCCAAGCTTAACAAAACCAGAATATTCACCATAAAGACAAAACAAGCTACACATTGCAGATAAAAGAAACAACTGATACTTTAAAAGTTGGTTGACATTTTTATAGTGAATGTAACATAACTCCAATCCAACTATAATAAACAACTAAATATAAATTTTACCATAAACTCAGATTCTACATTGCAAATTAATATAACATATTCTTTTCAGGGTTCACATAATCTAAAGGTTGTTATATAAGATATACTTGGGTCAGTGAGAGGGATTTTGCCACTACCCAAATATAATGCACAAAACAGTTCTTGATACAAAATCTAATTAACAAACATTATTTAGTAATTTCAAAGAAACATTATAAATTCCCTAACCATGATAAACTTTAAGCTTCAATAAGCAGGAATAATTTTCAATAGCTAAACACAATAACTTACTAACTTCCTTTTCTCAAATAAATAATAACAATGTGATCAAGAATATTGAATGATAGATATGCAGGTTCAAATAAACTGATTAAACCAATATTAAGTGTTTAATCTTTTAGTATATCACTTAAAATAATATGCACTCTAGGTTATCCATATTTTGATTATTAAGTAATGATGGCCTAGCTGTACTCATAAATTATAGGGCTTAACAAAATTATTCTGATATACTAACATATAGTGACTTATACAATATTTATCTATGATGATTTCCATATAGTCATAGGATATGTCAATAGCAACAACAATAATAATGTGTGTGTGTTGATTAGCAGTAAGACCACTGATAACTAAATAAAATTTTAACACAACAAGAATTATTTACATTATTTACAATTTTATTTCAGACACATTGCATGAAATATGTTAAATACATTAACTAAAATCAGGGATGGAGATTAATTGGTATCACATTGACTATAAATGTAGTAAGTAATGACAAACTAATATAGTGATATTCATAGTATCACTATTATTCTAAGTTATATTTCTATTATTATTCTATCTTATAGAATAAGATATTTACCTTATTTAAGCTAACTTAACATTTAAATTATAAAACAAAATGAATCTAGGTCTTTGGGATATACACAACTTTTTAAATGTAAAAACTCTAAGTTATAATTTAGTATATTAAACTATAGCTATTTGATTTATTAGAATATAATAAAAGAAATTATCATATTCAGTACAATTAGTAATTTATTATCATTTACTATAAAACATTCATTATATTGATGTGGGACAGACATCATAAGTTAAATGCACACATGACATGAAAACATTGCCTATGTCCATAACCTAATCATTTAATAAATAACATCTTACTGATCTATCCGTGAATCACTACTTGACAAAAACCAATCCACATTGTCCATATACATCCCCTGCTCTTTTATATAGAAGTTTTACAAACACTAGTAAGTTTTTTTTGGTTGGTTTGTTTCTAAACTGATGGAGATAACACATCATCTTAAAGACACTATTCCAATTAGACAGACACTATAGATAGACCAGTGTCCCTTAATCTAACTTTATCTTATCCTTGCTATTTGATTTTGAAATACTAAACCTTACCATACATGGTGGAAAACTAACTCTATAACTTCATGAGGGATCTAACAATAAAGAGAGGCTTTACAAAACAGCATGATAGTTGTATAATAATATGGCTAATTCCAATACCTTCATAGGTATAAAAGTGTGGGCAGTGCCTCATCAAGGAAAAATAGAATTCAGACCATGGGGATCATCCTCTTTTAGGATTAACTATGCTCTAAGCACTAACTATTAATCAGCCTCAACAATATCATCCTCTCATTTAATCAACAATGGGAAATTATCCATCAACCCATGCACACTATATTACTATTATTATATTTGATGCCATTGTATGTGGCATAAATTCATCAGCTAAAAGCTGTCACAAATCCTGATCAATACAATAGCAAGGTAAAACAACACTAATAATAAAAGTGAAAACATAAATATTCCATTTCACAATACAGAAACTATTAATATCTTATAAACAAACCACCAACATATAAGTAAAATGACCATTAATTATTTAAGATAATATTTATACTTTTATTATAGCAAGCCATGCACATGTAAAGACTGAAGATCAACTTACATTTTGTATTGAAAATGGACATGTTCCTTCATAGGCAAAATTAAGAAATAAAAGAAATGCTTATTAAATTATTTCATATAATAGAACAATTGTGTCATTATGTGTATAATTTTGACAAGTTTGGCTCTTTTTGTTCCCCTTCAATATAATATTAACATTTGATTTAGCAGTGCAAGAGGTAAATATTTCTCTCTCTTCTCAGATAAAGGATATTTAATATTGTTTTCTCTTAATTGAGAAAATAACAAAAATATGGGTAATAAATGTATATATCTTTATAGACATCTACATCCTTACTAAGTATATTTTATACCATGATAAATATATATAAAAAATAATCCCTGAATCATACATGAAAGAAAAAGAAAAAAAAACATATTATAATATTAAACATATCATTAACAAAAATAAATGAACATTTTCTCCCATTAGATTTTATCTTAATAGTCAAAGTTTGATCCATTCTTATGAGCAAAAATGACAAGAAAATGGATATAAGCAAATATTTCTAAGTAAATATATATTTTTTGATTATCCTGTTTGATATTATCATATTCAGACAAAATTCAAACACTTTTCTAAAGGCATACGATATTTAAATACTTTCCAAAGGCAATAAAAATCATTTATTGGTTTATGTACTGATGTCAGTATAGTGAGATGATATTTAAATACTTTCCAAAGGCAATAAAAATATTTTATTGGTTTATGTACTGATGTCAGTATAGTAAGACGATATTTAAAATTATTTATTGATTTGTTTATTTTGCTTTTTCATCTGTGCAAAGATATCTGTCATAATTTTAAATGATGTGGGTGATTTTTAAACAGTTTAAAATATTATTAATTTGTATGTTGCATAATCAAGATAAAAAAATAAATATTTTGTCATTCACTTCTATCAGCAAATTAAAATGTGTTTAATAATGTTAAACAGAATTTATTCAATAGTAAGCAATTATCAATAAAATATACTTGGCATTAATAATCTGTCATTTTTCTATTTTCAATAATGAAGCAAATTCGCACTGAAACATCAGTGCAGATGAGTTCTTTTCCCCAATTAAAATAAGAAATAATTCATGCATTTTTCTTTTAAAATTGATTACTTTATATGATTTAAAAATGACTTTTTGGTTTGTTTATTCTCTTTTGAAACTTTTCTTCAAAATTATTTCGAATTATTTTTATTGAGATGATAATTTATAAACAAATATATTTTACTGCTTAATGCTTAAGGGTGGTGTGAAAATCAAAATACTTTCATCTTTTTTTTCTTCAATCTAAATAATTTTTCTGTTATTATTAAATCTGACAATTGATTAAGATATAGAAAACAAAAATAATCGTTTACATTTTCTGGTATTGTTCTTCATTTCAAATAGTACATGTTGAGGCAAATTTTTATCCAAATAGTGGTCATTCTAGCTTCTCCAGTAGACAAAATTAAAAGTCATATGATCGATGAAAAACAGTGTTGAAATATTACAGAGTTATTAAGTTTCTACTCCATTCTTTTTAAATCCATATAATCATAAGATTTTATCCAAATTAATTTTCAAGGTTATTATTTTTCAGCTTATTCCTTTTATTTTATTTTATACATGGAGAGTTAAAGTCTTGTTCCAATTTTCTTTTCTTAGTAGTCCCCCCTACAAACTTGTTATAGTATTTATTTCTTGTATTTCAATGCATGATTGGACCTAAATGATCCAATCACTGTAAAATGTGAATAAATTAATATTTTTATCCCTCTAGTGAAAAAAATTTAGACTGTTATTTTTAATTTAAATTAAAATATAATATATTTATAGATCGTTTATAAAGAAAATTTAGAAGAACTATAAATTGATTTTGTTGTTCATTTTTAATTACTGTTTAATAATAATAATAATAATAATAATAATAATAATAATAATAATAATAATAATAATAATAATAATAATAATAATAATAATAATAATAATAATAATAATAATAATAATAATAATAATAATAATAATAATAATAATAATAATAATAATAATAATAATAATAATAAAGTGTTAAATATTTTCATACTTCCAAATTGGTTTAATACTATTAAAATATTTTTTGAAATAGCTGCCATTGGGACTTGTGATAAAATGTTTAAGAGATAATATCCACTCTATCAGATTTTCCAGTGCATTACAAACAGTCCAAATCATCATCACTTTCAGTATTTTTATGGGTGAGCTTTTGATTAATTGGAAAAGTATAATCCAACAAGCATTTCAATATATATAACTGATTTTTACACACTGATTTTTAATATATATTAATAAATTATTACTAATTAGAATTTAAAATTGTACACATTGGACCACTGAATAAAACTTACTATCATTGAGCCAAAACATATGGTTACTATATATATATATATATATATAGTAACCATATGTTTCCTATAATTTCATTATATATATATATATATATATATATATAATGAAATTATAGGATTAAAAAATGAAAAGATGATATGCATTATAAAAAATAATGTAATTTGTTTCAAACATGTAAATACAAATTGTAATTTTCTTACATTTATTCCCATAAATTATCAAGATTTTAAAATCTTTATCAGTGGTACATAAATCTTCACAAAATGTTTTTTTTTTAAAAAAATGCTGGTTTTGGTGCATGTATAAATGCAAAAATAATTTACCCATTTTCAGTATATATATATATATATAAACCATTATACAATTACAAATATCGAGTAACATCCTCTGTTTAAAAGTCTACATCTCAACAATAGCGAACTTCAAAATGATACCAAATTTGAGAAGGTTATTTAAAGATTAAAAATGTAATGTTTATTTTGTATTTAATAAGTTTGTAAATATGTTAGTTTATTAGCAAAATTTATGATCGTTTGCTTATTTAAAATTTCATGCTCTGTGTTTGAGTTGGTTTGTATTTCAATATTTAACAATGTTGAGTGTACACCTTTAAATTGATATAATTTTGAAGTTCGCTATCATTGAGATATAGAATTTTAAACAGAGGGCATTATTGGATATTTGTAATTGTATAATGGTTTAGATATTAGTATGATTATTTCAATTTGTGTTAACGGTAACTTTATTTTCACACACACACACATATATATATATATATATAATTGTTTTATGATACAATGGTGAGTACATAATTATCATGTCTGCAATAGGGCTTGAGATAAGGAAATGTTTTTTGTGCGACAGTAACAACTAAGAAATTGTGAATATATATATATTCACATACACTAATTATAGAACAGCCATTTATTTATTGGTAAATGGATATAAATATATATTCTTATCTGAAGAGTAAATATATTTAGAAAAACTATAATAAATGTTTAAGTGACATTTTAATTTAGCAACGAGTTCTGTTTTGTTTTTGTCACTGTTACCCTTAGAATGATGCTAGAGAGACCATTGCCTTGTAATGGGTTATTTAAGACTGACTATGTTTTACCAATTATAGGATTTTATTTTCAGGTATTGGTGTTATGGTCCTTTCTATTAACTTTATCATTATAATTTACAATAATGTCATCATTGTGTATGCGATGTTTTATATATTTGAATCATTGCAAGCCGAAATTTCTTGGCGTTATTGTAAAAAGTCTTGGGCTCTCGATTTTTGCTACCAAAGATCTAAAAATAAGGTAATAACTTATAATATTTTACACCGATTCTATTGATATCAATCTTATGTTTACTTTTTTATTTAATGTCGATGTTTAGCATGCATGTTTATATATGTATATTCTAAATGTTTGTATATTTTAAAATACTTATTAGGATAATCCGAATAATCTGAAAGTAATGCCATTCTTAAATGAATCTTTTGGAAATGAAAGTACAATAGGAATTTCTGCTAGTGAACAATTTTGGAGGTAAATACATAACAACTAATCAAATCATCATTTTCTCCATATATAATGTTTAAATACTCATTAAGTATCTAATACTACAAGTATATGGTATATTACCATATAAATCATTGGCCAAGTTTTTAAATAATATCGTATTTTTATCTCACTAAGACTATTGTCATTACAGTCATTAACAAAACAAAATGTTATTACTAGCTGTGTTGTAATATATTTTAACAAGACTATATATGTTTGTATATAAAATCATGCATACAAACAAGAAATTAATAGATAAAGATAACAAAAAAGAGATGCATCAGCCATAAAATACTAATTATTTCTTTTTATAAGATGTCAAAATAGTGACACCGAATTTTAAACAAATAAAATTTTTAAAATTGACATAAATAAGAATTAAAAAAAGAATTGTGTTTATGTAACTATTCCCAGAGAGATAATTATTTATACAATCATTAATATTATCTACATTAATCTTTGACAAACTTGAGCACTTTTTATGTATATAAAAACGAATTTATTAATAAATAATAATGATGGCACACTTGTCTGTCATGATCAGGGCCTGGGTTTTAATCTCAGTGAAGATATATTCAAAACAATGCAATAATTAATATAGTAAAAATATTTTAAAAACAAATATATACTATAATTTATAGAAGTACTTTCAACTATATAAGTAGTTGTTATCATTTAAATTCAAACTCTATTACAAAAAAAGGATAATGGTTGGCCTATGGGTCTTCCTGTAGTTTTACAAATATGTAGTTTTGTAATATCAATATATGAAAATGTGATTCTGAATAATAATAATAATATATATTACCAAGGTATTAAAATTTATTACAGGTATGTTGTTGATGTTTTTGTTTGTGGAAGTTTAGATATTATAAGTTTGTTATTTAATGAATTAAATAGTTTAGAAGGTTTAAAATTGAGTAAATCTTTTGAAGAAAACATTTCAATTCAATATTTGGATATTAAAGTTACTCATAATAAAAATAAATTAGATTATTGTATGGTAATAAAAGATATTGAAAAAGAGGATATATTCCTTGGAACTCAAATGTGCCAATAGTACATAAATTATCTGGTTTAAAATCATTTTTATTTAGTAATAATAAGTTATTTAAATATAATTCTAGTAAAATAAGTAATATAAATGTATTTATTATGGATTTATTAAATATTGGATATATACATAAATTAATTTATAATATTGTTAGTAAGTTTAATAGTAAAAGTAATATTTTAAGTACTGTAGATATTGATAAAATGAAATATAGTTGGATATCAATACCATTTATTTGTAATATGCAAGTGAAATTTATAAAACAGGATATATAAAAATATATGTAGAGTCACATTTTACACTACTCCTAATTTAAATAGATTAATAAATAATTCAAAAATTAGATGTAGTATTTTAAATCAAAGTTATGTAATATATAAATGGCTGTGTGTTTGTGGAAAGGCATATATAGGTGAATGTTGGTGTACATTGGAGAAAAGATCAAAAGAGAATTGGTTGTTATATAAACAAGTGCAAAAATCAAAACAAGAGAATGTTAGAAATGATGACATATCACCTTCAGTATTTTTTGATCATAATGTAACATGTGATTATGGTTTTGATTTTGATTTTAATAAAGTTAAGATTTTGTGTATTGAAATAAATAATAATAAAAAAATATAAAAAAATAATAATAAAAAAATGTAAAGCAACATTTAATAAATAGACAGACTGCTAATGTAAAAATTAATGAATTGTATGAAAATTGATGTATAACATAATTGTTTTTGTATACATTTGTAATGTTTTTTTTTTTTTGTAATAGAGTTTGAATTTAGTTGATAATGACTACTTAGATAGATGAAAGTACTTCTATTAAATTATAGTATATATTTGTTTTTAGAATATTTTTACTGTATTAATTATTATATTGTTTTGAATAATTATATGTTTTATTAGAATTGGAATACAGACATAAGACAAACATTGATTATATACATCACATATATAAAACAAATTCGAGGATTAGATTATTTATCATTATTCTATATATTTAAATTCTGATATGTTTATTAATCTGCACAGATGAAATTGTGACACCATTTAATATTTTATAATGTTAAGCACAGATAGACTACATAGAAAATGTCTTTAGAGACTTTCAAATAATTTAACCTCAGGTTAAAAATTCACAGTCAAACCAATACTAGCTTCCTGATACACAGACATAACCAATGCAACATGAAGATATTATCATAAAACCATGTTCATCTGTGGCATGATATTATTAAAGAAGGAATCATATAAAAAATATTTGAAAAAAGCCTGAAATGCTCCAAATGGAGGGACAGTGGTCCTTGCTGACTTATAGTCCCTATCCATAGAGTGAAATGAATCAAATGGTGTAGGGAATATCTTTATCACCAATAACAATGTGATGGCTAACACTTTTTGGCCATGCATTCAGTTAGGTACTAAGCCCTGTTTGCTAATGTGCTTCAGATTACATTGACATAACACCCATACATCCCTCCACCAGCACTGTTTCAACAATGAAATAGGTAGACCAAAATTAACCCCACATAATCTTATCCAAACTTATGAATATATTCAACCTTCTACTCTTATTTCAAATATTAATTTAAAAAAAATTAGAATGGAAATAATGATAATAATAAACATATTAAAAGAAAAATATAACAAATAACTTAAATATCTGCTTAACCTGATAAGAGACTTTATGAGTTAGGTACATTTAGGTTTAAATATTTGAAAAGTTCTCATTTTAGATTATCATAGTATTTGAAAATATCTTACATTATTAAAGTTCATACCTTCCATGGCTGTAAGTTTATTTTAAATCCATCTGGGTGGTTCATGATGGGTGATACAACTCCACTTGAAGTCCATTTAGTGTTAATATTGTTTTAGGGAAGATCAATCCATTGTTTGCTGCTTTTTGGAAACCATAATCTGGAGGTTTCCTCACCTGATGCAAATATGGGAAACTAATTTATTGTATGACCTTTTCATGCATGTAAATATGCTTAAATATGCTTAAGTTATGTAATCAACAAGAGCAATCTCCAAGAACAAAACTCCACTTCCTTTTTATATCGTTTTGAATTCCTTATCAAATTACAGAATCGATCTTGCCTGGCTTCATGCTGATTTTATTGGTGATGATGATTTTCTCTGTGGACTATGTAGTCATTTGCATCATTTATTGTGCAGTTTACTATTGAGAATGAACATAAGATTTTATTGCTAAAAATGTTTTAATTGATCTCTCATCTGACTGATCAGTTAAATGTCCTCAAGGGCCTGTTTGCTATTATGTCATTAATTTCAATAGAAATTAATTTTCTTTCTACTATGATTTAAACATGTTTTTGAATAGAAACTAATTGGCATTATTATTTTCTTTTATATTAATTTAAAAAATAATCTTTCATCTTTACATTTTTTTTTTTACTTTAACTTACTTTCAAGTAGTTATGTAATAGTTTTCCATGTATGCAATTTTATAACTATTATTTGAATTATATATATATATATATATATAATTCAAATAATAGTTAAATAATAGATATATATATATATATATATATATATATATATATTATTTAAGGATCTTTCCTTTTTAATTTTCATTTTAAAATGATATAACTACTATATATATAAATAAATAAACAAAAAAGACCTATAAATCCAAGAAATAATATATTTTAACCAGTTTTTTTATGTGAAAAATTTTCTTATATGAGATTTTTTATGTAAAGATTGGTTATATGAATGTTTAATATCTGTGTTTAATTGGCATATAGGTAAATAATTAATTATTGTACTTTGCACTAATTATAATTTTTGATTAATGTGTATAAGTATTTTAAGTTTTTAATAAATATTAGTGTGAGCACAGCTATTTTCTGTATGTGAGCACAGTCCAATTTATGTATGTATGCACATATATATTTTAATTTTTAATTTTGGATTTTTTATTTATTATTTCAATTTAAATAGAATTTAAGCTTGATTAAAAGGAAATGTAGTTTTTTGTTGGTTTTTTTTTTGTTTGAATTTTGTCATTGGTTGGTTAAATATTCTGCATTAGATTTTGTGACCAATCAAGGTTTTTTTTTTTTGTTAAATTTATAATCTTTTATCAAATCTGTAATTTTTTAATATCGCCATTTTACTTTGTATTTTCCTTGTCTTTCTGATGAAAACCAGTCCTCTGGATGAATTATTATATTATTTCTTGGATTTATAAATCTTTTTTGTTTATATATATATATGTATTACGTCGATATTCACTGGTTTCACATATAAAAAACATATTTTGCGTGTTCATCTTTGTTAAAAAATTTTAAATATTAATGAACCAACATTTCTACTTGATCACACAAGTCATCTACTGAGTGATAACTTGTGTGATCAAGTCGAAACATCTGGACATTAATATTTAACATTTTTTAATGCAGATGAACTCACAAAATATGTCTTTTATATAGTGTCATGTTTAGAATATTGACTAAGTCTCACTATAATACAAGCGTGCTTTCATAAAATAAGATCAAAATGAATTATTAAACATTTTCATATAAAATTAAAAATTTTAAAATAAAGTAAATAACATAATATAAATTTTGTCAATTAATCTCATTCATCTATATGTGTAGATTAGACTTAGGTATAGATTAAATTTATAATTTTTATTTTTTTATTTTTTGGAGAAAAAAATATCAAAATTTATTAAATTTAGCATATTTCTAATATGTCTAATAGCTAAACTATAAATTAAAATTATATATTAATAATAAACTAATTTAAAAGATAATTAAGGTGTGTTGATAAGATTTAATTATGAATAAATTTAATCAGAATCATAATTAGGTTACTCATTTGTAGACTTTCAAGAAAGGTTTATGGTGTCCTGGTTTCAGAAAAAGTTATAGAAAAAAAGAAAAAAGCAATATATAAAATCAGTGTAAAGGGCACGATACACATCAGCAACAGCATATATTATTTGTAAAAAATCCCTTGTAGGTGTAGAAATATTCTAGCTTGTTTCAAACCTCTGATAGAGTACTTCTCAATACTGGCACTTAACTAGCCATCTAAAATATTCAATTTGTTTAAGAAAATAGACTAGAATAAGCAACAATGCCTAAGTCCACCAAAATATACCAGTCTGAACTCTCAATGAAGTCTTTCCAATTTTAATAAATTTTCAAAAAGAAGCTCAGAAACAACGAACTTGATGAAATGAAACCTTTTGCCTGTTGAACATTTCCCAATTGCATGCTAGTATACTGCCCACGTAGTCAAGGAACAAGTGGAGTAAAAATTAGGATCATAAAGTCACCCAAAACATTATAATCTTATTAAATTATGTGACTAAAACTTGTGATACAAAACTTAAGAATTTATACTATAACGGTCAGGGATGAAGTGACTCTTACTTTTTAATTCTGCCACCAGGGCACTATCAGGCCAATTGAACCTGAAAATTTATATAAGCCAATAGGTACTTACAATAAGATCCTGAATTTAAATAAATATGACCGTAATGCCCCATTAACTAGCTGGTGGAGCAGCAGAGATTATATATATATATATTATTTTAAAGAAAGAAAGATAATAAAAAAAATAAGAATCAGCCACTGCTAGATTAACAATACACAAAAACATTTATTTTACACATATATATAATTCAGAATTATTTATTTTAGTATAATGTTTAATTTAGAATTTGATTTAATTTATATCTTAACTTTTGTTTAGAAGTTCACACAGATGGATTAATTAATGCTTTATTAGAGTGTCGAGTAAAGATAGACTACATAGATTGCACTAGAAAAAATATTCTATATCCCTTATGTAAACCTAGGTCAAAAGTTCACAGTCAAACTAATGCTAATCTGTCTGATATATTGATGTATTCAATGCAACATGAATATGACATCACAATGCCATAATGTCAGGAATGTTCATCTGAACAGCATGGTTATCTACAAGAAATGTCACTCATCCAGTACAGGAATGCTATGCCTGTCTCTTGAAAAAAACAATAAGAAAAAAAACTCCATAGGAAAGGATTGCAGTTTTTTTTGCTGACTTACCATTCCATTTCATAATCTAAAGGGGTGATCCAAGGAGTAGGGAATATCATCTGGCTCTGATAGTCAATAAGAAATAGGATTATTTTGCCCAACTGTGGCTCATAATGTAATCCTGCATGTAGCAGATCTTCATGCTACATTTACTAATTATACCAATACATCAAATCCATTTACCCAATTTAACTGTGAAACAAATAACCTGTGATTAACCTTCCCTTAAACTAACATAACTTTATGAATCTGTGTAGCCATCCACACTCAACATAAATTTAACATTATTTAAAAGTTTTAGTTTAATAAAAAAGAAACTATAATAAACACTCAAACAGGCAAAAAAAAACATTAATGGAAATAATATAAAAATACATATAATAAAAATAATTATTAATAAATAATTTAGTGTCATCAGATAGGAATTTATATTTCTATTTAAATACTCAAAAAAAAATTATATCTAAAGTTTATGAGTTATATGGAGTTCCTACAGTTTAAAAGTCCATACTTTATAGTTGCTTGTGATTTGGATCCTGTGTTGTTTCTAATTCCCACAACATTCTGGAGAGAATGGTGTGCTGTTAGCCATTCTGTTGGTATTCATCCAGAGGTCCTTTGCTCTAGCTGGTACAGCTCTTTGCAGGATTTTATTGCAGGACACTGGTGTCCTGGGATCTGCAATATAGGAAAACGATACTTCATTTCTTCTTTTGAAAAAACTTAAGGCATTGAAAGTGCATCTTTTCAATCCATTTGCCTTGAACTTTCCCAGAACTGACTTTTATTTCTAATCTTTTATTTAATATCAAAAATCCACATTAACTGAACATGACATGATGATGATGATGATTCTTTCACTATGGTCTGTTTCCTGAAGATTTTTATTGGTTATTCTGTTCTTATTGTTTTTATCTGCTGTCTGACCTTTAATTATAAATTTTGAAATGCCCAAGGGCTAATGTACTTTGACTAATTAAAAATAATCATTTTTATTTTTAGCCTTTTACACAATATAAGTAATTAAATTTTGTATAATATTAAAAGAAATCTTATCATTCAATCTTAATTTTTTTTATTATTTTACTTTGATTTACTTTTAAGTACTTTTATTAAATATTTATTTTTCCTTACTTTTGTCTCTTCCTTTTCCTTATTAGATAGTTCTAATAGTTTTCCATCTGTGTGATTATATATATATATATATATATTGTAACGTTTTTCGTATTACTAGGCCTTTACACGCTAATATAAACTGCGCATGAGTTGATCAAGCTATGTCAAAAAAGAAGAAAGTTGTATTTCTATTCTAAAAACACAGCTATTTTTCCTGATCAACTTCAGCCTATTAATTGTTATGAATTGTGCTATTGACAAAATCAACTTTTAATTTTATTTACTATGGGTGCCAGAATTTCTAAGAATCCGCTGAAATATGTCGCCAGCACCTCTCGCAAGTTGTAAAACAAAAAAAAATAAAAAGATTTTTATTATTTATTTTTTTTAAGGGGCGGTAATTCTACCGTAATGAGAATTAATGATTTTTATGATTATTAGTCCTGGGCGTATTGAAACATATTGGCAAAGGTAACTTACGTTTAAATCTTATTACACTAAAAATAAATTTAATAATAAAAAATAATAACTATTATTAATAATGCACAAATGAGAATTGATATTAGAAATATTTTTAATTTTGACAAACTAAAATACTTCATGTTAAGTAGCTAATTAATACCTTGGAGAGAACACATTTAATTCAGGTGGGAAATATCCAGAAAATATAAATATCAGTTAAAATAAACAAAAAGTTCTTGGTTAAATAAGAGTCTCTCATATAGAAAAATTAAAGTCACTATCGGGATTCTTTTATCTGTATATTTTTACGAGTAGTTTTAAATAGTTAACTTTGTCACAATCAGGATAATTATTCTTACCGGTAAGTTTCATGAATTCAGTAGTAGATAACTATGCATAGTTTTTTGGTTATAATGAGCTGGGCCTTTTGGTTATTGCTTGATCTTGTGGTCCATTTTCCCAGTCGGTCTCGAAGGCTTTTCCTGGTGTACATCATTAGGTCCGATGTCTTCAGAAGCTCCGGTTCACTGCGACATGCCGAATTCCTTCAGCGAAGAGCGATCTTGGATATATTAATGTTATCCAAGACCAACTAGAGAAACAAAACGAACAAGACGTTCCTTCAACCGGATCCCTCCTTTTTATATCCAGTTTTCAGGACTTCTGCGCATGCTAGTACCATGCCTTTTTAATCTTATCCAGTCTTTATAAATTTTATGTAATAAAGTCTTTATTTTCTTCAAGTTTTCGGCCATCTTTAATTAATTTGAGTATTTCTACTTTCAGCTTATCTTTTTTTACTTGCTTTTGGAATTCTTTTGTTCTCTCCAATTACTGTTATTACTAATCACATAAAAAAAAAATAAGAAGAATAATTCAACCCTCATTGTACGTTTTTTTTTTTTTTTTTTTTTAAAAATTACTCAACAAAATTTTAAATCCACTTTATCTTTTAGTCTTTTTTTTTACCCAATGCCAATATATTTGTAACGTATATAAATAAACGTTACAATATATATATATACGAGTTCAGATGACTTTTAATTTTTAATTCTTAAAAACAAATTTTTATTTGCGAACTGTTTTTATTTTTTTTTTTTAATTTTATTTATTAGAACAATGTAACAGCATGTTTTCCCATTACAATATATATATGAAGAAGATCTTATTAAAATAATAATATAATTTGTAAATGTTAATAATTGGCATTTTAATTGTTTTTAATTTTTTTGTAGAAATAACGGAAATTGTTCTTTAGTTTATGCAACTTTTGTAGTAGATGGTTCTGGTGTTACATACTTCTTGCAGAAATCTCTCTGCATCAATCTGCCAAAATAATATTACCATGTAAACTCATGGTGACACATAGCACATTTTTTTTGTAAAGTGTGTTCTGCGTATTTGCAGATTTTTATAATGATTAAAAAGTTTGAACAATGTAAAATTCGATTTCTGTTTACAGAAAATGGCAGGGAAAATAGTTCTGATGATTGAAACAGATTACAAGCAAGCTGATCTAAAAAAAACACAAGTTTATGAATGGTTTAATTGAAATGTTAAAGTCACAGCATCCATAAAAAGTGTTGCAAATGAAGTCCAAAATCAAAACAATAGCTGTTTTTGTTTTTGTTTTTTTTTTTACACAAACACCTTAACTCTCAAATTCAGTTCGTAATGGTTAACCATTTTATCTGCAAATTTTGAAATGTTTACGTGATGGTAATGTAAAACGTAAATGTTCTGTTTTATGTAAAAAAGACATGTATGTGTTTCAGTCCAACAAAGTGTCATCTCTAAAGCCCTTGAGTGTGAAATACTTTTAATTAAAGTCAACATAACCCAGTTAATCTATCAGCCATATTTCCTAGATGGGTTTTTTTTTATTCACTCGAATGAAAAAAAATTCTTTTTTTTTTTTTTTGCAGAGTCATTAAAAAAACGTGACGCAGGCATTAAAATGTATTACTTTGTGCTTCTAGATTACTTTGAAAAATCAAAACACATTTAGATCAGTGTATTGCATGAAATGAACAGTAATTTGAATTAAATTAAATTCATAACACTTAAAAATAAATATTTTTTATTATAAAATTCCAGTTCACATTTCTCTTTCTACATTACTTATCATTTCATTTTAAGATATTATAAGATATAGAAATAAATTGTTTGAAATTTTTTTAACAAAATCCATTTCAGAGGTTCAAATAAATTGTTAATATTTATTTAACTTATTTGATAGTTGTACACCATTCTATCGGTAATCTCATCTCCAATTAATACACATTGACTCTCTAGTGCTTATTGATTCTCTAGTGCTCATATTTTAAAGTGAGATAAGTGGGATTTTATCAAGTAAACTTTCTTGATGATGCAAGATGATAAAATATGTATAGAATCTTTCTTAAAATAAAGTAGTGCTTTGAATGTAGGTAATTAAATTCAAACCTACCTTCTTACAAAACTCTGATGAAGAAATAGTAAATGTAGCTGTCTGAGAAATAAGTTGGCTGAATGGTGATTAGATAATATAATGAGGATGACTTATATAAATATTTATATAGGAAATAGAAGATCATCATCAACAAATCCAATTTTAATAATATTAAGGCACACTAATATATAACATGTTTTTGTAGACTAATGCATACAAGTATCAAAAGTTTCATCAGTGTATATAGATGTTCAGATAGTCAGTCTAGATAAATCATCATCATCAATAAAAGGTTTACATATATATCAGTCATATGTCACATGACCTATATAGCTTGCACTACCAATATGTAAGATATAAAGAGACTACCACTACCTGAAACCTTTATCTATGATAGTCTCCTTACCCAGACCAGTTTCAAGCTATGGCTCTCTTCAGTGAGGAGTTAAAACATTAGATTCAAAATACTAACTCAAGCCAAGCATTTATCTAATTCTTACATATTAAGAAAAAGATATTAATCTTCAGACACCTACATGTCTTCAAATTCATCTCTTTAACTTAAGAAAGTATATGGGCCTTGTCTGTATTAAATTACTAAGCCTACTAATATATGGGATCACTGAATTTAGTTCAGGCCTATATAAATACTTTAGTTAAAAAACTCAATTTAAAAACATGTAGGTGTTTGAAGATTTAAATCTCTTTCTTAATATTTAAGAATTAGATAAATGCTTAGCTTGATTTAGTATTTTGAATCTAAAGTCCTAGTCCCTCACTGAAGAGAACTAGAGCCATAGTTCAAAGCCAAAACTGAGATGGGAACCATCATAGATAAATATTTCAGATACTTTGACTTGTAGCATTTATCATAATAAATAAATAAATAAGCTTGTTTAGAGCTTTATCTGGCTCTTTATATACTACATATTGGTAATGCAAACTATATAGGTCATGTGACTGATTTTTATTAATATTATAATTTTGCTATTAGAGCTTTGTCTATATTAAAATGATAAGACTACTAATATATAGAATCACTGAATTTAGTTCAGACCCATAAAGTTTCTTTAGTTAAAGAGTTGAATTTGAAGACATGTAGGTGTCTGAAGATTTAGATTTTTTTCTTTAATATTTAAGAATTGGATAAGTGATTGGCTTGAGTTAGCATTTTGAATCAAATGTCCTAGCTCCTCACTGAAAGATAGCCATATCTCAAAATTGATCTGGGAATGGGGATCATCATAGATTAAGGTTTCAGGTATCTTCTCTTGTAGCATTAGTCATAAAAAAGCTTGTTTAGAGCTATTATCAGGCTCTCTCTCTCTCTCTCTCTTTCTCTCTATATATATATATATATACATAAAATACATATTTTGCGGGTTCATCCGTGTTAAAAACTTTTAATACCAATACACTGACGTTTCGACTTGGTCACACAAGCCATCCACAGAGTTATAAAAAGGTAGAAAGACGGTTGTAGAGGCGCTACAATCACTGGTTTGAATAAAACATTAAAAATCCCACCAATAGCAAAAATGTTAAATTTAAGAATGTTTTTTAAAGAAATCTTTCCAAATAGGAGGAAGTTTGCACGTATCATCTCGCTTATTGATACAATCTGGCCTTTTAAATATCTCAATGGCTTCTCTGATTTTGCATTGGTAGAGATTATCACATCTGGATATGATCCTGGTACTAGAAAAATCTATTTTATGACCTGAATCTATAGTATGGAGTGAGAGTGCTGATGATGATGAGTGTTGTTTAACTGCATTAGCATGCTCATCTCTCCTAACACTGATGCGACGATTACTCATACCTATGTAAGAAGCTTTACAATATATATATATATATATAGATAGATAGATAGATAGATAGATAGATAGATAGATAGATAGATAGATAGATAGATAGATAGATAGATAGATAGATAGATAGATAGATAGATAGATAGATAGATAGATAGATAGATAGATAGATAGATAGATAGATAGATAGATAGATAGATAGATAGATAGATAGATAGATAGATAGATAGATAGATAGATAGATAGATAGATAGATAGATAGATAGATAGATAGATAGATAGATAGATAGATAGATAGATAGATAGATAGATAGATAGATAGATAGATAGATAGATAGATAGATAGATAGATAGATAGATAGATAAGACATATTTTGCGGTTTTATCCGTGTTAAAAAAATTCAATTATTGATATTATGAGGTTTCAACTTGGTCACACAAGTCAGCAACTGGGTGGTAAAAGGTAGAAAGATGTTTGTAGAGGCATTGCAGTCACTGATTTGAATAAACATTAATGTTCCACCAATAGAAAAAATGTTAAATTTAAGAATGTTTTTTTTTTTTTAAATATTTCCAAATAGGGGGAAGTTTGCATGTATCATCTAACTTATTGATACAATCTGGCCTTTTAAGTATCTCAACGGCTTCTCTAATTTTGCACTGGTAAAGATTATCACATCTGGATGAGATCCTGGTACTAGAAAAATCAATTTTATGACCTGAATCTATAGTATGAAGTGAGAGTGCTGATGATGATGAGTGTTTTTAACTGCATTAGCTTGCTCATATATTCTAACACTGATGCAACAATTACTCATACCTATGTAAGAAGCTTTACAATTTTTACATAAGATTTGATAAACACCATGAGAGTCAAGAGGGATTGAATCATTAGGCTTGGTTATTATATTGCTGATCTTTTAATAAGTAGAAAATGCTGTATCTATATTATATCATTTCAATATATGTCCAATATTGTCTGTAGTTCCCTTTACATATGGAACACAAATCCTAATAGCTGATTTATCATCTTTTTGTTACCTATTTTGTCCATTTTAGGCTTGAAATAAGGCTCTTTTATAAATTTATAATTATAACTATTTGCTAATAAAACACTATTAATATGATTTATTTCTTCTTTCAGATGTGAATTATCTGAAAGGTTAGTTGCTCTATTTAAAAGAGTTTTGGCTACAGAAACTATCTGAGTTGGGTGATGATGAGAATGAAAAATGTAAATATCTGTCTGTGTGTGTATTATTTCTGTAAATCAAAAAAGATAAACTATTTGGTGTTCTGATGACTAGAACATCAAGAAAAGGGAGTTTTCCATCAGACTCAGTCTCCATTGTAAATTTAATATGAGGATGCATATTATTTAAATGTAAGAAAAAATCTTCCAATTTATTTTTTCCATGTTGCCATATGAGAAAAGTGTCATCTATATATCTGATCCAAATGAGAGGTTTTAAAAATTCAGTGTTAGGGGAGATGAGTATGCTAATGCAGTTAAACAACACTCATCATCAGCAGCACTCTCACTTCATACTATAGATTCAGGTCATAAATTGATTTTTCTAGTACCAGGATCATATTCAAATGTGATAATCTCTACTAGTGCAAAATTAGAGAAGCCATTGAGATACTTAAAAGGCCAGATTGTATCAATAAGCAAGATGATATATGCAAACTTCCTCCTATTTGAAAAGATTTTTTTAAAAAACATTTTTAAATTTAACATTTTTGCTATTGGTGGAACTTTAACCTTTATTCAAATCAGTGATTTTAGCACCTTTACAATCGTCTTTCTACCTTTTACCACTCAGTGGATGACTTGTGTGACCAAGTCGAAACGTCGGAATATCAATAATTAAATTTTTTTAACACGGAAGAACCCGCAAAATATGTCTTTTATATATGCAACCCGTGAAAATCTTCATTTCAATATATATATATATAGAGAGAGAGAGAAGGAGGTAGACGAATCTGACCACTAGAATTGTACTTATTAATATATTCACAGAATATGCAAAACTATTAAGTGATATTATTAAAAATAACAAGTACTTTTAAGAAAATGTTAATTTTAAAAATACAAAATATTAAATGTTTAAACTTTATTATTGCTATGTTTTGTGTTTAAATTACCATAATTTTTTTCAGTAACTATAAATATTATGATTATTTTATTTATATCCTGAAAAGAACTAATTTTATTTTGAAAAGGTAGATTTTTATTGTACTATTTAGATTATAATAATTTACTTTAATATTATGTTTCTAAATCGTAATGATATTTTTTTTTTTGTTTTATCATTTAGAGATTGGAAATAAAATTTAACACTGGTAGTAACACTTAACTGAAAAATAACAAGTCAGAAATCTTTTCCAATACTAACTTCGTTTAATTTATTTTTATCACAGTGATAAATTATAAAAAAAAAAAAGTATTCATTTCTCAAATAATGCTTATTTTTTATATATGTCAAAGCGTCGGCAACGAACCCGGGCAACTGCTTGTAAGTCAGCTGTGCTAACCATTTGTCCACCAACGCTTGATAGCTCTACTATGTCAAATATTATCAAAATATTAAATTTGAAGATGTCAACTATGCAGTGATAATTATTGTTCTTTTTTTTCTTTTGCTTGTTTCTACAGATTACTTACTTCTATAATATTAAGGATTTTTTAGCCCCTAAAAAAATTTTGATTTATTTCACAATATTGTTTTATTTAATGCTATTCTATTATTTGTTAAGTAGAAATAAGTTTAGTAGATTTTTAAATTAACAATATGTATTTTTGAATTATGATATATTGCAGAAGGAAAGTCACTCACATGGATGATGTCTTAAATACTCCAGGAGCACCTATGATCCATTTAGGCATATATTTGCTCTTAACTTCTTTCTTAATTTTATTCAGCATGTCTAAACACTTACACTTAAAGGAAAAGGTACTTTTATTACATAATGACGAAATAAACCTATTATTGTTATAATTATAATTATAGAATTAAATTATTTTTAATGATATCATGCTTAATATAAGTAAACTACTTTTTTTTTTTAAAAATAATTGTATTTGTATATTCAAAAATAAAAAGTAATCGCTTTTTTTTCTCTATGTGTCATAGCATCGTATGGGAAATGAACTCGCTTTTTTTTTGTTTATTATTCTAAATATTTTTTTTTTTTTGATAGAATATTATTCTAAATATAAGGTAGTTTTAATTGAAATTGTTATTTATTTAAATGTTATATGTAAAATAAATTGCACATCTGTTGGAATGACATAAATTTTTCTCTTAATTTGACAATGTCGGGTTACTTAAAAAGTTATTGATAAAATCTAAAAATACTTTTTTTTTTTTCAGAATTTTTTAAGTTTTAATTATTTTTACAATTCGTTTTTTTATTAATTTTTTTCATCGCCAATTGTCGCCAAGATCGACTTTTAATTATTTATTTCACTAAGTTTGATTTTTAATACTATAAGAAATTATTTTGGTGTATTTATTCTAATATTTTTTAAAAGTTTTTTGAGTATTATTATTATCATCATAATATGTAGAGTTTTAATAAGTTTATTAATTATTAAAGTCTGTTTAATATCCGCAAAAGCTTAGTCAATCAGAAATCGATATTACATTTTACTCATAATCGCGTGATAATTCAATCGAAAATATTCAAGAAGAATAACCAATAAAATAAAATTTTGATACATAGCTTTCGTGTCAGTTTTCCCCTCGTACAAAAAAAAAATTAAAAACACTTATCAAATTCTTATAAAACTTCTGAAATTGAAATTAATAAATTGGAATATTTCAACACAATTACTTGTTAATGTTTTATGAACATATTGTCAAAAATTTAAAAAAGCACTGATCATGGCGCAAAATCAAATTTCATTATCAGAGGATGTTGTGTAATATTAGTTTTAGTTTTTCTTACATTTTAAATATTTATTTGCAAAACATTTTTATATTTCCTAAAAAAGGTAGCTAACGTTATATGAAATATAAATTATCTGGCCTTCATAATCCAACATATAAACATATAACTAAAACTCCGTCATCACAAACCTTCATGAAAACACAAAATTATTTATTGAATATAATTGCTGAAATATTTTAAATGTGAATGTAGACTAATAAATTAATGCACATCATGGATTTACCTGTCTATTGACATAATATGATTGATTGACTTCTTCAACTAATATTTTTAAAATCAGATTGCTCCAGAATATTATTTAAAACTATGATCTAAACATATTTTATAAAGAGAATTCATTTTTATTTAATCTTTTTATTGCATTAAGTCAATTTATCTTATCAGATCATCCGGTATGACAAATCTTTTTTTTTAATAGACTTGGGATTATATTGTTAGATGATATTATAAAGTGTTGTATATAAGACAGTGTAATTAAAAAACATGGGAAGAATTCTTAAAAAATGGCTTTCTTTGGTTATTCTTTAAATTTAGAGATGAGATAATGAATTAAATTAGCAATTAACATTAAATCAAGTCTGACTTCCAAATATACATTGTGTATTGTAATACTGCACTAGATTGATACCTGTCAATCTGAAACTAAATGAATCAAGATTGTCAAATGTTTATAATTCATATAAAGTTTAAATTGCATGAAGTTGGTCACACATATATATAATCATTTTAAATTTTGCTATAATAAATATTCATACTTTAAACTTAATCATGTCTGTTTGAACCTTATTAATATAGTTATGTATGTTTTAACTTATATCTCAGATTCACTCAATATCTCATCATCATCAGCTGAGATATCATGTAAAACATTGTAGCACTGAGCCCAGAAATAATGAATTCATGGTGTATCACCATAGATGTTGTCCATAGTGTTATAGATTTGGGGAATGGTCAAACAGGTAAGAATTAATGATTGATACTGTCCTGTGTATCTCAGTCATGATTGGATTCAGGATACTTTTGCTCAGATTCTAGGTCTTGTTAGATTGATGTACATTTTCGAACAGTACATCATCAAACAATGAAGAATCATCAGCAAACAATGAAGAGTCACCCATTAGCAGAGAAGAGTCTACAAGATTTAAAGTCACTTCATCTTTTGATAGATTTATCAAACTTTATGAAAGTGATAAAGATATCCACCAAAGCATCTGAATGACTATATTCTCCATGACTAATTTTGGCCAGGTAAAGGAAATGACTTATATCACTTTTATTTTTAATTAATGGATTAGTCTGGGTTCCATCTTATCTTTATTGGACTGACCATTCATTACCTCAGACCAATAGCTATATGAATAGATAACACATATCCAATGGCAGATACAGGCCATTGAGTGATTATGCTCAGTATATCAGACTGTTTTTATTATGTAATTGGATTTGCTTACAAGGTGTCAGTCCTGTTGAAGGTAGAATTAAACAACAAGTATTTGTTGTTTAACTTCAATGGCAGTGTGCAAATTGTCTACTATATGATTAAAGTAGTGAGGCAATTTCATATTAGAGCTGAAAATTGCTAAAACTTAAATCAGATACAAAGTAAACTAACACCAAACAGCCAGAAATATTTTATATATAATGCTTTAAATAGTAATGATCCCAAGAAATAATGGCAAAATGAGAATTCTTCATTGAGTTAGAGTTATTTTATTTTATATTAAAAATGTTACTGGGGTGATACTTTCCATAGAGTAACACCACTCTGTGAAAGCCAGAATAATCAATGAATGCAGGAAGTTTTGTGCACAAAATCCCTACTTACTGCCTATTCATCTAATATCCCCAGACTAATTTCTTGCTTGTGGTTTTCATCAGTGAGAAGCCTTGGATATGAGAGTGCTACAGCCACCTTTTACCTTTTTAGTTTACTATAAATAAGCTAGACACTATTCTGGGGTATTGGATGAGTAGGTACGAAATAGAGATTTTATTCACAAACCTTTCTGCATCCATTGATTACTCTGGCTTGCACTGATTAATGCTACTGTATGAAGAGTTTTGCATCTGTGAAAACAGCTTATATAAGTATAAAGAATAGTTTTCATGTGATGTTTTATGGTTAAAAACATGACTGTTAAGATTAATAGACAACTGGCTAATCTTGACATTGTCTAATTTTTTCATTAACAAGAAACTTGATTGTTTTTATTAACCTAAATACCAAGTATATTTAATATACAAAGTGTCTATGGAGTTCAATGTTTGCAGTATCTAAAAAGTTATGTGGTTCAATTCAATATGTGTACTAGTATCCATGTTAGAGAGCATGAAAATGTACTCTATCATTGTATTTTTTAAAACTTGATCCCCTTCTATTTTCTATATTTTTAAAATACCACCTACTTTTGTAAAATATAGTTTAAAATTATTTGGTTATTAATGTATTTCAGCTTTATGAAAACCCATTATTATATCTCTTCCTTCTAAAATCATTTTTAATAAATCAACTGACTGTAAAAAAAAAAGGGATACAAGACAATAATTCTCTTGTACAACCTTAGCTTTAGCAATGATGAATACAATTTCATCGAAACGTTAGCCATCTAATTGAGTGAAACAATTCTATGTTTCTTAGCTAGAGATCTTTTTTTTTAAAAAAAGTTAGAAAATTTAAAATTCAAAATGATATCCATTAGATTTAAAGAGAATTTTTCAGATGCTGCAGGATATAATTTCTCTATAGCAGAAAATTAATACACAGTACAATACAGAAAGTTTATACTTTCTTATATATATATATATATATATAAGAAAGTATAAACTTTCTATATATATTTAAAGCTTATAATAATATAATATATATATATATATATATATATATATATATTATTTTAGGTGTTACAAGCTTTGACTGCATTTTCTTTTTGTCTAATGCTAATTATTTTAATACATGCTGCTTTATTGACTGATGCAGAGAAAGGGATGTTGTCTTTTATGAATGATTTTTGGAGAAGATTCAAAGATTTGCACGTAAATCAACATTCTTAATAATGCTTTTACTTTAGATAATTAAAAAAATTATGCACATTCGCTATTAAATATTTGAATGACTTGCACTTACTGATCTTAACAAAATTGTTTGAATAAATTAAATTATAAAAAAGTATGTAATTATGAAGAAAATATAAATAAATTTACTACATCTGTTGGTTTGTTTTATATTGCCTTACTGGAAATAAGATTTCAGCAGATTTTAAATTAAAATAGTAGGAAACTTTACAATACATTAATTATACTTCCTTAAAGAGATTATTTTCCACCCATTGAAATATTTTTCTAGCATTTTTAGTGATTTTAACTGCAGTAAATATTATTAAGTTCAGTATTATCATGTGATGTCTTATGTTAAAGAACAAATTTTTATTATTTGCAAATACAATCAAGTTTTATGTTCTCAATGTAAATAGTCAGTTACAACAAATTAATACAAATATTTTAGATGTTTATTATTTTCTAACCCGACTTATAATCATAGTTCCTTACATTTTTATTATAATCACCCTTAGCACATAAACTAATATCTCTATAATAAGTTTTTAAGGATTAAAAGAATTTAGAGTAATAAAAAATGTATCTGACAAGCATTGGTGGTCGAGATGTCAGCGACAGCCGCTTTACAAGCAGTTGTCCAGGGTTAGCGGGTTCGCTTCCCGGCTGATGCTATAACACATGAGAAACAAAATTTCTTCAACAAAATAACATTTTTTCTTAATAAATGTATAATTATAAAATATCCTATAACACTGTTAAATAAAGCAATAATAAAAACTTCAGACATTGGTAGAAATGAACATCTAAATAAAAAAGTAGCCCATTGGAAATTCCACCAAAAGATTTTACTTTTATAATGATTTACCTACTAGATTGCAAAAATATTTTAATATATTAAATTCCACAGATTGTCTAAAATTTAATTCTCTAACCAGTGTAAAGTTCTGCATCAATTGCACAAAACAATTATATCAGGAAAAGAATTTTGTCAAGCAGGAATCTAACATTTTACAAGAAAACATATTGATGTTACAAAAATTGTCTTAGGTAATAAAGGATTTTTAATAATATATCCAACAATATCAAGAAAAAGAGCATTATATTTTGTCTGACAAGGTATTTTGCAGTAAACTATTGTTTTGTAATTGATTTAAATATTCTGCTAACTTTTTTTTATGTAATATTGTCTGGTCTGTATGTGTAATCCATATTCATTTTATTGGGAGTAACTTTTTTTCTACATGATCTAGCTAATTATTGCAAATAGTGGCTATATAATGGTCATTATCATCATAATAAAGAAAATATTTTCAAATCATATATATATATATATATATATATATATATACTGAACATATCGTATTAAATAAATAAAATATTTTTAAGAATTATTTAAATATATCTGTAAAAAATTTTATGTCCTGTCTATTTCCTAATGTTTATTGTCAATGACATTGTAATCAATTATTATAAATTCAAATTATTTAGACATGTATAGTCTGACTATTACATAGTGACATTATATTTTTTGTAAATTATTGGACACCTATGGCAAAAATTAGTTTGAAGTGATTTAATAAACACCCATTTGTCATAAACACTCATTTGTTTGAGTTAGATGAATGGCATGGTGATCAAATATTTTTTTTATATATTTTTCTGTATATTGTAATTATACTGTAAAGAAAAAATAGTTAAAGCTGAAGATATGAACCAAAAATAGTGATCCAGTACTTGTCAAGTTTCAAGATGATCCAGGTGATGATGTAATGCAATTGGTGGTGAAACCAGTAATACATATATTGATAATAATGAATTTATTGCAAAATAATGAAAATTTTTAAATTAAAAAAAGAAATATATAGGATAAAGATGTAAGGTTTACAAAAAAGATTGCAATATTATCAGAAGCAAAAATAATGCTGATGTTCAACATATTATTAAAGAAGATGAAAAATACTCAAAAGCAGATGGAAGGAAAAAAGATAAAAATAGAAAATAGTTAAAAAGAAATAGGGAAAAGCAGATGAACATCACAAAGATTACTATCCATTGCTTCAGTCTCAATTCTATATTTATTTGTAAATCAATAGTATAAGCATCACTAACAAATTTACTGTTGTATTTATCTTTTTTATTTGTTTCATTCAAATTAAAGTTAGTTTCTATCTCTTGTGATTCTGAAATTGCATCGCATTTACTTTTTTCTCTCTGCTCATTTGTTACAGCATATTCTTTATTATTATCTTTTATTTCTTCTATTATTTTACTTTGGTTTTTATTCATATGGTCATTTAATCTTTCAAATTGTTTTTTTTTTATAATCAACATTTTTTTTTCCATTTGGCCTTTCATTTCTCTCATTTTTTTCAGAGATACTTTTTTGAGTGTCTGATAATCATGTCTCAATTTCATTTTTGTGAACCTGCATTTTTCCTTTGCTTTATATAAAAATTATAAGAAACTTAACTAATAGATTATTTATGCAAGAATTAAAAAATATGTTAAATTTATTGCTTTTTTGTGTGTAAGATGGAATTAATGCCTATAGGTAAGTTGAAAGTCTGAGTTCCAATCCCTTTTAATTGCTTCTTTCTTTATGTGTTTTCAAATTAGAGTACTCATTCCTTTGTTCATTCTGTAGTTTTTCTCCATTATTATCTTATATTTAATTTATATTTACTGCCTTGTTGCTTATTTATTTGTTTGACTATTTATTAGCTCAACTGACTTTGTTCTTACCACTACCTCTGTCTAGTGATATATACAAATTTCATATTTTTCATCAGGGGAAGTATTTATTATTTTTGACTTTATATATTTCAAGTACTAATTTATTTTTCTAATCAGGATTCATGATTTCTAAGCCCTCAAAATAGTACAGATATCTAAAAAAAGTTACAAATAATAATACAATAATGTATTAAAATTGAAATGAATTCAATCCCTGTTTGTTTTGGATTGATATTATCCCAGAGTTGGATCTCAAAATGTAATGGAATCGCCCACAAAAATAAATAAAATATATATGATAAAATGTATGCTCATCTAGGGGTAATGAGCGCTAATGGATAACCATGTACATAATGGAGTAACTATAGCAAAACAAAAAATTTAATCTAATTGTATAATAGCCACAGATTATGATCAATTGGAACTTACATCAAATAAAAGCCTTTATGCAGATCCAGCCATATTTACTTTTCAGCACCTTTTCCACATTTATAGTCGTATTATTATATATTTAAATGTCAGATAAAAACCAGTAATCATCTGAAATCCAGGCACAGCTGCTTGGGGTGTTGATGCTATACAAAATCAATCAAATGTAACATTATCGGGTCGTCACAACTTTTTTTATAGAACATGATTTCTTTTTTATTAAACAAATTTTTATATTCATTTTTGTTGTTTTTTTTTTTTAACTTGATATTTTTCTTTATTCAACAAATTTTGGTAATTTAATTTTGTGTTTATTTTTCTGATTTTAACAACTTTTGACTGTTTCACTACGAAAAAAAATTGTTTTAACCCCGCCAAAAAAATATAATACAATTATTTTGGGACTTGTTTCGACTTTGTTCTACCTTTTTTTTTTTTTGCTTGACTAAATTGTTTTTCTTCTTATTATTAAATCAAAAGTAACTTTTGTGTGTTGGGGGTTCAAAAATTGTTTTGAAACCCCCACCCTTGGACCAATAATTGTAACAAAAAGTCAATAACTTTTTTAACAACTTTTTTGTCACTTTTTACTTTTATTTATATTTCGTTTGAATTAGCCTCTTTTTTTGACTTCTACAATAAATAGCTTTGGGGGGGGGGGGTATACTGTTGTTATTAACAAAAAGTAAACAAATATACTAATTTATTTAAATCTTAATCAGAAAATAGCCTTAATTATAATAAGAACATTATTTAATACAGCAATGAAAGATACAATTTAACTCTTCTATTAACATAATAAACACAATGAAATATAGAATATGCATGATAGAAAATATTTAAAATTCATGTTTTATCTTATTAAATCTCTGAATTTAATTATATAATCAAGGGAGAAAAATATTTCATTATATTATTTTTTACTGAAATAAAAAATCAATGATTTGAAAAGCAAAATTTCTTTTGATATTATATTTTAAATTATTATTCATTTAATAAAGTCATTTTAAAAGTTCTTAGAAATTTTATCTTGTTTGTTTTCTGTTGAACTCAACCCTTTTAGACAGAAATACTAATTTAAAAAGAGATCTCTGGTCATAACAAAAGTATTATTGTAGTTTGATGTCTATTTTTTTTTTTGTAGTATGATTTATAGTTAAGAAAATCAGAGCTATCTAAAAATGTGTAAATATTTTTCTTTCTTGTTTTTTTCTTGTAATCTGTAGTTGATTTCTAAATTTAATTATTTATTTAATTATCCAGTTTTGTTACAAATTCCACAAATATAATCCAGCATTGGTAAATATAATTAAGTATTACTATTCTATATTATTAAAGCATTATTATAGTTCCTTGAAGAACACTATATTGGTGAAAAGATGAATTGGCACTCAACTATATTTTTACCCCATAATTATATATATATAAGATTTTAATCATTTTTTTATAACATTAATTTTATAAACAACAAGTAGAAGACAAAACTCATCTCTAATTTTATAGCAGATAATCATATATTTTTTGTCTGGCAATTGTCCAAATAACATAGTAACCATGGAATTTCTGAATTAATCATCTGCCAGTTTTTATTGATACATAATATTTTTGAAATAATTAATTTTATTTTTAAAATATTATTTTAAAATTATTTTATTTTCAACTTATTGATATATTATGATTTGCTTTTAAAATTACATGAATAAACATATAATATATATATATGTGTGTGTGTGTGATTAACAATCATACATGTGGCCTGCACCAGTGAGGTTACATTATATGTATATAATGTTTGGTGATGATTAAAAACGCCAATCTAAAATTGATTTCTTGTTCAAATCAAGGAGAGAAGAGTGATCTACATCAGAAGTTTGAAGTACACTGGAAATCAAATCTCTCTGATTGATGATCTTAGTAAGACCACATATAACAGTTTAAAAAATTAACTCTATTGTTATGAAATTTTGATCTTACTTGGATATTGATAAAAAGCAAAATAAGATATGAAAATAATTTGAATTCATTTGTTTATATTCCTACATGAAAATAATTGTATATTGTTTGCTATGGCTGACCTAATTCTTTACATTATACTACAAAATCATTTTTGTATCAACGTCAATGTCTGGTAGATTATACAATTGAATATTTATATGTACTGAGAGAGATTTATTTTTTTTAATATTTAGATATATTTATACACACAGATTGTCTGTGTAGATTGTTGACTTGCATGAAACTAAAGTGAAATTAAAAAATCATACATGCAATTCTTAATCTATTAACAAAATTTGTGGATTTTTATTTAGTAAAGCATTGCAGTATCTTTATAAAAAAAACCTGATGTTATTAGAAGCTATATTTTCTGTATCAGGGCAAACAGATTTACTAGCAATGCATATTGTAATCCATATGCTATTAATATAGAGAAGAAATAGAATCAGATCCATCTGAAATTGAATTAGTGAATTTTAAATAAATACTAACCATACAAAACAATCTTTCTATAGTGTTGATAAAAATCATACAAGACGAAATGTTTCTTCATCTACACATCATCTTTTCACAAGGTTTGAATACAAAGTTAGTTTTTCAACAGTTGACTTCACCTCTAGCTAATAAAAAATACTGCTCCATCTACAAGATTAAAATTGCACAGCATTCAGATACAGAAGATATTGCAATATTATCGAAAGAATTGCTTTTAGTCTTGTAAAATAATAAAGCTAGGATGTGTTAGACCATATTATGCCACTTTAATTTTCTGTTATTTATAAAAAAAATATTTTAGAAACCTCAAAGCAATATGTAATTATAAGATTGCTTGGGATCAAGTGGAGGATGAATATACCTAAAAATTGTGAGCACAAATCTCTCTATTTACATATTAGTAACATTCAGAATATAGCAAATTACATACTGCCTCAGAATTACATATTTCTTGAGAAATAGATTACATCTTTGTATAAGTTCAAACCATCCCTTTCATGTTAATATACATGAATACATAATGTCCCATAATATGAGGGATTAGACTGATGTAATGTCTACATGGATATGACTATAATATCAAATCCAACAAGAGCTTTAAGTATTAAGATTGTCGATTTTTTAATGAAATGGATAATTGAATAATAAAAGGGTGAAAATTTTGAAGCTGTTTATTAAAGTTTGAGGAATTGTTAACATAATATAAACCAGGCACTGATTGTCCATATGCATTGAAGATTATGCTCTGGACCAATTAATGAGCGCTAATTCTGCATGAAATATCTATATTGGACATCATTTATCTTTTCCGCATGTGTATGATTATGTGTATCACTTTCTTGAAATAAAGTAAAGGATGAATAGATTGAAAAATCCTGAATTCAAATCTTTCTATTTACAAATGAAGTTTAGTTATTACATGTGTTTATGTATAATTAAATGCCAGTATATTAATTATTAACTGAGATAAAATTATATTTAAGATAAGGATAATATTCAGTTTAATAAATGGCCAGTAATTATCTGTACTATAGTTATCAGAAATAGTGGTTACCAAACTTATATTTATGTTAATTTAAAGATTAATTTCTAAGTATTTATTTGTAGTATTATAAAATGTTATATTTATATATTTTTATATTTCCACATACCTCAAAGGTGATAATTATTGTTATTATATTTTTTTTAATATTTAGATTTGGGTGGCAGCAGCTTCCCATATTATATATTCTTTTAATATCTCATATATAATTGTTCTCACTCACCTATCTTCAAGTAAAAATATGACATTTGATCCAGTGACGTAAGTGTAATAAGAGATTTTATTTGTCCTAATTATTTATATATATATATATATATATATATATAAATATATATATCCTTTATATATATATATATATATATATATATATAAAGGATTTTATGCAAAAACTTCTTGCATCTATGGATTACTCTGGCTTGCACTGAGGAACTACTGTATGGAAAGTTTAGCTTCTGTGTCACATAAATGTTGTGGACATTTATATAAAAATAGTCTATGTATTTTAAATTTAGTTTTTATTCATGATTGGCATGCTTTTCATATATAACATATAATAATCTATAGTACATTCACTTTTTCAATTGTCAGAATATGCATAGACATAAAATGATCTAATTTAATTTATGTTAATGGGATTAGGAAAGTTTTGAATAGCACTGATATTCTCTGGATGAGACCTTATCACATTGCAACCAATATTATGACCTAAAAGACTACCTTGTTGCAACTAGAGTACTCTTCTTGAAGTTGATTTTGGTTCACTTTTGTAGCACTCTTCAAAAAATAGTCTGTGGGGTTGAAGAGTCTCTGACCATATGGAATCATTGCTAAAACTTATTAGAAAAGATGTGTGGTGGAATTGGACAGAGGAACAGGCTGAGGCATTTTCAAATATTAAAACAGAGTTCTTAGAGCAAACCATGTTAGCCTTCCATGATTTTAATAAACCATTCATTTTCCAAATGTACAGTAGTTGTTATGTATTGGGGTAATGCTATTTCAAGTCCAGGAGGCTAGCCAACCTGGAATCCTTTATTTTATTAGCTGGATCCTGAAGGGTTCTGGAATAAATTACACTGTTACCAAGAAGGAACCACTAGAAATAGTATGAGCTTTGCTATTTTAAAAATTCAATTACACAGTGCAATAACATAAAGAACTTGAGGATGTTGTGGCTGATATGCTTAATCAAAACCCATGTAGGTTAGAACAGAACCACTTATCAGTAGATAATGCCTACATTACAAATGTCAATATAATGCCTGATAATAATGTAGAGAATGATTTGACTTCAATATAAGTATCCAGATTTAAAACCAATAATGAAAGTTTTGCAAGGAGAAAAAGTGTTCAGTGTGCCAATGATTTTCAATACTTATAAGCTAAAAAACAAAGTATTACTATATAGAGTAAATACAAGTACAGATTAATGGAGGGTAGTAATATCTAAAACATTGTGTACCCCACTCATAAAGTATATCCATTGTTTGTACAGACATTACAGTATCCAGAAAACAGAACATACCTTGGAAAAAATGGCTCTACTGCCCAAAAAAGTATAACATCTTGAAGTCACTTCAATATTGTGTAGGATGCTTACAAGTCAAGCCAGTGAACCAAAATTACAGTAACACACTAAATACATCATACCTAAAAGACCAAATGAGATCCTAGTGACCACTTATTATAGGTCACTGTCCCCATTTAATAAACAGAAATACCTATTTCTCACTTATGATCTCTTTCCTAAGTACATTTCTGCTTAACCAATAACCCAGCTAATACTAGACTTACTATCAATGTATTAGACATCCTCCAATTCATGATAATAGGAAAGCCCAAAACCATATTAACAGACAATGATAAGACTTCCCTATCAAAATAATGGAAAAGAAGGATGGAGAAATCTCAAATAAAACATGTGTACACATCCATTAGGAATCCACAGTCAAATCCTTGTGATCATGTGATGTGGGAGCTCAGATATTTGGTCAGAAAGATGAGCATAATGGGAGGGGGAAGTAAATGGAGCATGTAGTCAGTTACATCTATTGTAGTGTAAATGAATCTACTGGATTCAACACATTAGACTGCACTTCACCCAAACTATATCAACAATGTTTACAACCCATGGTTAAATATCCCCAAAGTGACATAGAAAGTAATATACAAAAAGTGTATAAACAACTTATAAATAAGGCTGACAAAAACAATGACAACAAATACACACCATTTCAAGATAGGAGATAAACTTTTTTGTGAAAACACCTTATCTCAATAAACAACAGGAAAATAAATACCAAAAATTTTATCACACTTATGAAGGACCATTCTCTATTATGAAGGAATTAGGTCCAAATGCACTTTGGATAGACAAAGAAGGAAAAACAAAGGAACATACAATGACTGTACCATATTTTGGTCAGTCAGAATGGTCACATAACTAACTTATTTGTCTCATATGCAAACAAAAAGATAGTTAATTGTTTTAGATAAAATTTAAGCATAAAATAGAGAAGACATCAAAATAATTAGTGATGACAGTATACTCAAATAACTGCAAAAGCAATTACTAGGATCCTTTAGAGGCAACTGAGATGTAGAAGTTAATCCATACAGAATGATAGTAATGCAATATTTTATTTACTACTTAATAAATCCAGTAAGTCTCAAAAAGGAGCAGTATAAAGGCTAACCAAGTTTAATTTTATTTCCTTTATAATACAGACACATTGTCAGAAGTAGGAAAATATGAAGAAACTCAGATATAGTAAGGAAATATCAGAGGATATTAAGTAGGCTGTATAACACTTCTTTAAATAAATAAAAAAGCAGACAATCCAATGCTAAATTTAGTATACATACACTGCTGAAGTGTTAAAATTTTAATTATAGCATAAAACATTAACCCTGTAGGGAAAGGAAGTTATAATGGTACCTTGCAATCCAATTGAACCCAGTCTTTATCCATCCTCTCCACCCAATTCAACCAAATTAAAACATAAACTTAGCTAAGGTGGTTAAATATGCAATATCATTTTTATGTAAACACATACACACACAAATATTATATATATATATATATATATTACAAATCGATGTCTGTATTTCTTCAAAATAACATAGGAAATTTATAAATAAATATTTAAAAATACAAGTATGTTAGGTATGAATATACTCTAATTGTAGGGGTGATCCAGCCATTGGACTGGTGTTTACATTTCTTTTTTAAAAAATGTTAAAGCATATTTCATTTTATATTTTTCTATCAACATAAACCTAAATGAACTTATACACTTGGCAAATAACCAGCACTTTCATCAAAATAATAGTAATAATGATAATAGTTCACATAAACTTGAATCAATTTTCAATAAAAGATCTAAAGTATTGAGTGTAATTTGGAAATATAGAGGATTGGACAATAAATAGAGGCCGATGATAAATAGTTAAGTGAGTAATAAATGATACTAAAATAGTAGAGTTAGGCATGTAAAAGGACATAGGCTAAAAGTAGATCTATTCAAAACTAAAAAAGAGGTAAATGATCAATGCAATGGTTGGGAGTGGCATGATGCACTGTGGCATGTGATTATTTATAGTTTCGTAAATAAATATTTTATAAATAGTTTGTAAATAAATAAATATTTAATGATAACCAGAAGTAGTAAGCAATTAAGTAATATGGAATCAAAACATTTGGAGATAAAAAAAGATAATAGTAATAGTGAGATGGTAGATGATGCTACCAGTAATAAGGTAATGATAACCAGAAGTAGTAAGCAATTAAGTAATATGGAATCAAAACATTTGGAGATAAAAAAAGATAATAGTAATAGTGAGATGGTAGATGATGCTACCAGTAATAAGGTAGAATCTGCGATGATTCAGATACCTAGGGAGTCTATTCTGGAAGTTGAACAATTCCCACAAATGCAAGAAGGGAGTCAAACAGTTACTCAAATTCAGATAATTTCTCCCAGTGATATTACTCATGTGCCTAAAGTAGGAGTAACTCAGGCTTTGCATGACCCTACAACCTTGTCACAATGAATCCAAGTAATCATAGAGATGAAGAGTGATATAAATAGTGTGAAAGGGAATATGGCAATCAAGGCTGATGAAATGAAAAATGATATGAATAGTAAGATGGAGAATATGGCAACCAAGGCTGATGAAATGAAGAATGATATAAATAGTAAGTTGAAGAATATGGCAATTAATGCTGATATAAATAAAATAAAAGAAGAATTGAAAAAGAATGTGAATGATATGAAAGAACAAATGGAAACAAAGATTGATAATGTTGAACTTAAGCTGTCTGAAGATATGGGACAACTTTCTCTAAAGTTTGAAAATGTTTAGAAAGACAATGGTGAGTTGAAGCAAGGAATTTTAGAGATGAAGAAGGAAATTGATGAAAAGAATATGAAATGTCAACAGCGATTAGATAATTTTAAATCCAGTGTCATAGAACAATTGAATGCAAAATATGATGAGGCATGTAAAAGTCAGGAAACATTAAAACATGAGGTGCGTGTGGAACAGGATAGATTCCTAACCATTGTCCAAGATGAATTTCAGGGGATTCAAATCAAGAATAGAATAACTTTCCATATCACAAAATGATCACGTTGAGTCATGCAACAAGAGGCTAGTAGATTTGGAACAACATCTTAAATGAGTTGAGGGAAGAATAGTCAAAGGGAGGATGGACATGACTGCAGACAAAGCCAATATAGAAAAGTTGGTAGGAAGTGCTCATGAGATAACAGATGAAATAGATAGAATGGGTGAAGCCTTTAATCAGAGATTGGTAGTGCTTGAGTCTCAACTGTGCCAAGAGACTCCGACCAGTGAAGGAAAACATGATGAAATTGATGTAAGGATGCACAGTAGTAAAAAATAAGGGATAGTAGGATTCATCACCTAGATATTGCCCTTAAGGACCCACAGAAGATACATGATCCTTCTGAAGAAACTCTCTTCCCACATCGCATTCTGTCTGAGGCAAAAGATTATCCACCTAACTTTAGTTTAGAAGGTTTAATTCCAGATAGTTACTGAACATACTATGATGATCATACATTGACCCCATCTGTAAACACTATAGAAATCAACAAGACACTTTACCATCCTGCACAAGTGAACACTATTAACCAATTTGTCAAACTAAAAGTATTCAAGGGATCCACCAATGAAGCCCCCATTGAACACACCCGGAGTCTGAACCTTTATTTTTCTGTTAATAGAAATTTGTCAGAGGGTGAAAAGGTTATTATTGCATACAGCCATCTGCAAGGTGATGCTCTGGTATGGTGGGAGTCATTGCTCCAGGCCCCATCTATCTTTGATGAATATCCAATACTGCTTGTAAAGAATTTCTGGAACAAGGACAGGCAAGAGACCTTATTGTATCAGCTATTCCAAGAGAAGCATAGTGCAGCACCTGGAGAAATCTTGACGAAGTTCTTTCTCCATCAAGTTACAAAATAAAAACATTAAATACATACTGCCTGAGTGAAAGTCAAATTATAAGAATAATAAAAAGAAACTTACCACTCAGGATTGAACAATCACTATTGTGGACCAATGTTAGTACCATAGAACAAGTGGCAGAACTGTTAACTAATATAGATATGAACAATGCTAATCTGTCAGCTAGGGCACCTGAAAAAAGAAAAGAAGGGGCTACTGTTAATGCTGTTTTTTTTATAAAAGGAGAAAAAATAATGATGTTAATCATTGGGAAGGGAAGTCCATACAAAGTAACTCACCCTATGTATGGTCAACTAAAAGAAACCGAACAAATATTAGCAAAACGGGAGTAAACCTTCTCCATAGCCCCGAAAAAAACCCAAAACCAGAGTGTAGTAGTTTTACACCAAAAATTCGACAGAAAATAACTAGAAGGGTACCTGAAGTTATGTTCCTCACCTCGAGAGACTGAAAATACCCTGAGGAACATGAAACAAACCTCTGATCGAGAGATCACTAATATGAGGTGTTCATGGGAATACAAAGCACCTGACTATGCTTTGCAGAGCTGCCCCATGATAGAGGTTTTGTTTGAGGGTTTACATGTTAAAGTGCTATTAGATTCTGGTAGCCAGATTTCCGTTATCTCAGATAAATTTTACCAAGAAATTTTGATTAAAAATCCCCAAAATTAAAACCTTCCCAATGAAATCTATTCAGGTTACCATGGCTAATAGTAGGAAAGCAAAACTTGTACAAAAGAAAATCTGGGTTGAAATGAAAGTTGGTCAAACAATCCTCTATCATGTGTTTTTATATTGAGTGGTTTAATCCATGATGTATTGATTTCTCTAACAAAGTGGTTAAGATAAGTGATGAGGTTATGGCCTCCCTGAAGTCGACTGTGTTATATTTAATATCCCAGAGGCACTCATAGATAGTAAACTTTCAGAGTCCAACTTGCTTGGAAGTGAGAAGACATTGAAATTAAAATCTGTGGTACATAAATTTAGCCTGATTTTTTCGGAGATACCAGGAGTAATAAAAGGATTTCAGCAGAGAATAAGATTAGTACATGACCAACCATTTCAATCCAGATTGTATCCTATTCCGTACCAGTATCAGCAAGAGATAACCAAACAAATTAACAAAATGCTGGATTGGGGGATCATTTCCAAATGTTCTTCACTGTATTGTAATTCAGTCATAATTGTGAAGAAGAAAGATGGGTCGATGAGATTTTGTTTGGATGCTAGACAACTAAACAAATTACTGTTCCTGACAGAAATATTCCACTGCCCATACACAAATTATTCATGAGATTTGGAAACAAAGTGTTTTCCACTTTTGATCTAACCTCTAGTTATTAACAGATCAAACTTCATCCAAATGATCACCAATACACTGCCTTCTGATATGAGGGAATTACATACCAATTTAATAGGATGCCATTTGGATTGATAAATAGTGGTTCTGGTTTGATACGATGGTTAGATAAGACCTTATCTCCTGAGGTGAAGCAGATCATTATGATATATGTGGATAATGTGATTATTGCATCTACGACTGTTGAAAAGCATTTTTAACACCTGACTATGTTTCTCCTGGAGTACTTTCAGAAATGCATCAAGATCAACTTCAAAAAGAGTACCCTAGTTTCAAACCAGATTATTTTCTTAGGTCATATCATAGGTTGTGATGGGATAAGACCTCATCCAGATAAGATCAGTGCCATTCAGAACTTTTCTAAACCGACTAATAAAAAACAAATCTGATCATTTTTAGGCCTATGTAATTTTTACCATCGTTTTTACCAAAAATTCTCTGACCACACACAACCATTATTAAAATTAATCAGAAAAGATGAGAGATGGAAATGGACTGAAAAGCAGGATCAGGCATTTGAGAATATTAAAACAGGGTTTTTAGAGCAAATCATGTTAGCCTTCCCTGATTTTAGTAAACTATTTATAGTCCATATGGATAGTAGTGGTTTTGGATTGCGGGTAACATTATCCCAAATCCAGGAGGATGGCCAAACTGGGGTCCTCATCTTTGTCAGCTGACTCCTGAAAGGTCCAGAAATAAATTATACAGTAACACAGAAGAAAGCACTGGCAATAGTGTGGGCCTTCCAAAAGTTTCAACAGATACTTCTTGGATCAGTGGTTATAGTGATCACAGATCACAAAAGCCTTGAATTCCTAAACTACAGTTATCTGACCAACAGCCATCTAGTTTGATAAAGTTTGTTGTTGCAGGAATTCAATTACACCATGCAGTATTGCAAGGGATCCAAGAATGTTGTAGCCAATGTGCTTAGTCGAAACCCATGTGGAACAGAACAGAGCCATTTATTGGTAGATAATGCCTACATTATAAATGTCAATATGATGACTCATGGTAATGTAGAGAACGATTTGGAAAACCTGTTTGAATTGCAACTTAAAGATAATAATTTAAACTTAATCATGAGATCTTTGAAAGGAGAGAAAGTTTTGAATGTGCCAAAATATCTTGATTTGTATAAGATAGAAAATTAGGTCCTTCTATATAAAGTAAATAATATTACAGAAGAGTGGAAGGTAGTAATACCAGAAACATTGCATATTCCACTCATAAAATATATTCATTGTTTATATGGACACTATGGTGCCCATACAACAGAGCATACTTTGAAAAATTGGTTTCTGTCCTGATATGTATAAAGACATATTAAGGTCACTTCAAGATTGTCTAGTGTGCCTTTGAACCAAGCCAGTAAATCAAAATTATTATAATACTGCAAAATCAATATTACCTAAAGGACCAAATGAGATCTTGGCAATTGATTATTATGGGCCTTTACCTGTATTTAATAAACAAAAATATCTATTGGTCACTTATGATCTCTTTACTAAATATGTATCAGCTTACCCAATACCCCAAACTAATACCAGGTATAACATCAAGATATTAGACACTCTCCAATTTGTGAGGATAGGAAAACCCAAAACCATTTTAACAGACCATGATACCCCTTTCCTATCCAAAGAATAGAAAAAAATGGGTGTAAAGATCACAAATAAAGCATGTGTTCACATCCATTAGGAAACCACAGTCAAACCCTTGCGAACACGTAATGCAGGAGCTCAGTCGTTTGTGCAGGACTTACCTAAAGGATGAGCATAGAGGATGGGTAAGACAGATAGACCAGATAGTTAATTATATCAACTAGAGTGTGGATGAATCCACTGGATTCACACCCATTGAACTACATTTTAATCAATCAATTTCCATGTTGTTCACTAAATATCAACCTATGACTAGATATAAACAAAGTAGTATGGAGGAAAATGTGCAGAGATCATATCTTCGATTGGTAAGTAAGGCCAATAAAAGGAACAAAAATAAGACTGGAATTCCACATACTTTCAAAGTAGGAGACAAAGTTTTTATTAAAAATCCTCATATTAGTAAGCAAATTGAAAATAAATACAGTAAGTTCTACCATCTATATGAAGGACCTTACAGTAAGTTCTACCATCTATATGAAGGACCTTACACAACAGTTAGACAATCGAATCCTAATGCATTTTGGTTGGATATAAAAGGACAAGTTAGGGGCACATATAATACCTGAATTATGAAACCATACTGTGGACAATCTTAATAATTATAGAATTGTCATACTCAACTGATGTGTGGGGAAAAAATGAATGTTGATGAGTAAAAAAAAATTAGATATTACAAAGTTAGGTTAAAATTATGGTGAGAGTATTCCCTAATGGATGCTAAAGTAGATATTAGAATACTTTAGAGCCACTTTATTTAGGAGAGTTAAACCACACTAAGTGATGGTTGCCCCAATCTTCTGTTAGTCTTCAAAGGAAATCCAATAAGACTCAATAGGAACAGAATAGAGGATAACAAGAAAAAGAAATATGTGATATCTGAAACAGAAACACCTTTTTATTAGTGTGCTCAAAACATAACCATTGGTAGTTTTAAAAAATAACCTATGTTTGAACCCCACCTTGCAAAGTATTTCATGACAGTGAATAGAGAAGAATAGAAAGCATTTTGTGTAGTTGTGTTTAGAAAATAGTAAAATAAAGTTTCACTACCCTTCTTATATTTGTGTAAAAAAAGCCATCAAACTTCAAATCCAAACCTTGTGTAAGGGTTAAAATTTTCATGACAGATTAAAATTTTAACCCTGTAAGAAGAGGTGGTTATAAAGGGTAGCTTACAATGTACATATTCATAAAAAGATCAAGTCTGCTTATTGAACTCAACCCATTTGGAATTGTATTAATAGTGGGAAGATTATTTGTTTGTTATTACAAATATACATATAATACATAATAAATTATTATTTTATTATAAATAAAATACAATCTATATTTTGAAAAGTATTGTTTTTACATATAAACTATTTGATTAAACACTGTAATATATATATATATATATATATATATATATATATATATTACAAATTAACATTCAATATTATATATATATATATATATATATATATATATAATATTGAATGTTAATTTGTAATCAAATGATTTAAGGATAGCCTGAAGTTAAGTTAGGTGGTGATATGTGAAAATAAAACTGATTTTATTATTATTATTATTTTTATTTGTAATAAATAAAATGTATTTAAACAATAGGCATTTAAAAATCTAAATAAATTTAAACAATAGGCAGTTAAAAATCACAGCATTCCAGAGCTACGTGAACAAATTGTATAAAAATAGAAACTTTTTACAAATCATTCTTCTTGTCAAGAGAGATAGCAGATATAACAATAGACAATAGTTTAAACTAAAATTTAGAATGCTAAAATGTAGGTTTGCTTTTTTTTATTTAAATTATAAACATTTTTAAAAGTCAAATGCTGTAACTAAAAGTTTACCAAATTCAGGAGAAAGAAAGTGAAATAAGAAGTAAGAATAACTGATAAATTTTGTAATAATTAAAGCATGTTTTAAAAGTTGTTGGAGTAATTTTAAATATTTTAAATCTTTTTCAAAAAAATAATGAAAATTAATCTGCTGAAAATTGGAAAAGAAAGAAAAATAAAATAATTTTCTTAATATATATATATACATAAAGTGCTTCTATATTATCCAATAAAAATTTATGATTACAAATAATTATTAAATTGTACTTTAATATGAATATGGGCTAGAGCAAAACATGCCATTGTGCATCATAACATTTCCTACCAGCTGCATTAAACCTCTATATATGTATTTTTTTTACTTTATTGTAAACACACAAGAAGATGCCTGCAGTCCAAAGTAAACAAGCATTAAAATACTTAATGGTGAATTATGAGGATCAAGGTGTTTACCATTAAACACAACTACAGGAGACACAATTGTACCTATCTATCCTTGCTAAGATAAATGATTTACTAAGTGAAACTCCCTTGAAGAACATCTTGCCTAACTATCAATTACTACTACCTCCATTAGGATGATTTTTATGAACTTTGTTCCAATTACAATTTTTAATCAAAGAATCAATATTGTAAATTTTTGTTTATTTTTTTTAATTCATGTTATCTGTTTTTATTTTCACTCTCTGATGCTGAAGCCTCATTTTTTTTAGAATTAGCAAGGAAGAAAGGTGGGGATTATTCACTTTGATATTTTTCTATTTTCATTGTAAATAAAATTTAGGTTAACCCACCTGCTTCACATCAGATTATCCTCATAAATATTAAGGTAAGATTCTCGACATTTATTTTCATAGATTAAATTGCAACACTTATACAGAATACTTATTATATGTTTTATTTTGTTGATTAACCTTGTGTATATATTTTCCAGTATGTTTTACTAATCAACTAGTATCTATCTCTATCATATATATAAATTGGTGGAACTTGTTAAATAGGTTGTTAACATCTGCAAATATATAATTTAGCTAGCTAGCATCACAATTATCTTAAATAACTAAAGTTTATTTTTCTATATAATTGTGATTTGTAGAGAATGAGTTAAATAGGTGGATTTCTACCATTGGGTATAAGGGTTGGATCTGGAGAATAATTAATTAGTAAAATGGTAGCGGTTCACATGTGACACATGTACATATGATAATGATTTTTTTTATCATTACTATTGTTGTTATACCTTATGATATTTATTATTGTTAATAAATGTTTAAGAGTTTGTATTATTCTGGTCTCTGGTTTATTGAGTTGTCCTGACATTCTATAGTTTATAAACAATTATGCATGCACACACATCTATTTTTTTATCATATAAAAGCTTGAAAATAAAACAAATATAATAAATGCTAGTTATAACCTATATGTAGGTACAGGAGTTGCTGTGTCTGTTCATACCTGTTAAAGAAGTCAAAAGCAATATTCTCTCTGGGTTTGAATATTAGGATATAACGGAATTTAAAAAGGAGGGAAAGTGGATGAACTAACCTAAATTTTATTTAATATTACTAAATAAGGATAGAGTTAGTCAATTAAAGTGTATGCAAACATTGGTTAAGCATTTCATGAGGTTCTCATTAGCATTCTATCAGAAGACCCACAGTCTAAACATAGTTAGATGCAAACTTTTTTCCTTCTAAGCCTTGTAGGTCTCTGTGGATTGTTTCATTAGGGGCAATAAATTATAGCATATTAATGTATCCCACACCAGATTGCTACATCTGCATAGTATTACAGTCTGCAAGTTAGTTGACCATTTGTTACATCTGGCACACCATTGCTGGGTTTGTTTAGCTTATGATTGTTGATGAAGAGTTCTGTCCATTATATCTGGCACCATCAACTTTGGGGCCAGTGGTAATCATTCTGTCCATTATAAAGTTTATAAAAATTATATGTATAACTGTAACTTAGAAGCGCTTTCAACTACCTTGTAGCTTTGTCAACTATCACTTTTAAAATGTCAGCTTTCCCATAATTCCATGTCAACTTTCCCATAATTCTGTGATCTTAACATTTGCTGCTTGCCTATTAATTAAATTCTTTTTGTGTTTATATATTAGCATTGCCTCTTTAATTTTTTCATTTATTATTATTTCTTTCAGTTTCCAATATTTTTACATTATTATAATCAAAATCAAAACCATATATAATGATTTATTATGGTCATAAAAAAAGAGAAGCTGATAAATTATCACTATTTTTAAAATTTTGCTTTGTATTTTGAACCCTTTTAAATACCAATAAGTGCTCCTTTGTTCTTTTTTCCAATGTGCACCTTGATTCACCTATATATCCATTACATGTAGGTGTGGCAATGGATATATAGTTTTTAGTTTGTGGCTTTCATCAGTGAGGAGTATTGGATTTGAGAGCACTACATTTAGATCTTAGGATGTAAGGCAACTTCCAGTAGCCATTTTTTTACCTATTTAATTAATTATAAAGCTAGGAGTGAATATGAAAACACAATAATGTTTCCAACCCAAGCTCATAATTTTGTATAGTCATATAGATCTGAATTCAGTTCAGCATCTATATATTTTGGTCTCTTTGTTTTTTAAAAAAAATCACAGTCACCATTAACCTATGTGTAGGATAAGTATAAAATCATCAAAACATCTCATGATTATCATTGCATATGTTTACAGATGCTCTTAATTAGAATACCAAATTATCCATACAGTAGTACCACCAAATGCAAGCCTTCATAATCAATGGATAAGGAAGATTTGTGCATAAAAAGCCCTAATTAGTGCCTCAAAAGTTGTCTGGAGATGTTGAATGAGTAGGCATTAAATAGGGATGTTACCAACCTTCCTGCATCCATTGATTATGAAGTATGTCAATATTGTATGGAGAGTTTGTACTCTTATTAACAGCATATGTAAGCATATGAAATGGTGATCATGTGATGTTTTGATGGTATTATATGCTATTAATACTTTATGTTTATAATGCAATGTTAAAAGTATAACTTTCTATTAAACATGACTGGTTAATTTTTTAAATCTAGAAACTCTGACATTGTAAACTATTAATAAATATTTTTAGAGACCTCTCCGGCTTTAACACAGTCATATTTTTCAAGAGACTAACACATTTAAATGAAAATAATGCACATGCTAATATCTCTAACAACCTTTATATATAAATGCGACAAGAGAAAGCATTTAAAATCTCTATCTAGAAATTATCTAGACAGACACATTAAATGCTTTTTCTTGTGGCATTTATCTAAACAAAGATTTTAAATACTTTCTCCTGCAGCATTTAGGGATAAACTTTGTTAGAGCTATTAGCATGCTCTTTATTTTAATTTATAATTACAAGTTTATCAAATTAAGATATGTGGTGCATGACTTTATTTATTTACATTTAAACAACCTTTTAAAACAAATATTTATATACAAAATAGACTTATTTAAAATTATATATTTTAAATTCTGTTAATTTCAGCAGTCATTTAATGGATGTGTGTTTTTAAAACTTCATTCTTTAAAATAAATTATCACAAGTCTATTTTATATATAAATACATTAAAAACAAGAGTTCCTTAGTTTTAATTGATTCTCTAGCCATCTGTTGTAACTTGAAAATCAATTCATACTTTAATAGTGATATATTTACATCTCTGGCCAAATCTGTGTAATTGCCTTTTTCAGTGAGAAGCATTAAATTTGCACTTACATTTATAGCAAACAATTTTTAAATATATTTTAAGATAATAAACTTAGAGATTCATGTGATGCTTTATTTGCTGTACAATATTTTGATAGGATTGCTATGCTTTCATCTACCATAAAATTGACCTCAATGCTTATCATAGTTACAACTCTACTAATAAGACTGTACAAGAAAGAATAATGGGTTCAAAACTTGGAGATGTTTTTGAATTTCATGTTATTTGGTTAAAAAGTATTAAAAGTAAAGATGTATTTCAAATGTAGATGCAAATATAGAGTTCCCAATTGAAGAAAGCTAATAACAGAAACTAATTATGAAGAAGTATATCTAACATTACTTTAACGTTTAGCGAATATTCAAGCTTTCTGTAGGTAGTTGTGGAGCAGAGTCAATAGAGATAATTGCTTATTTTTAATTATTAAAAGTAAATTATAAAAATTATGTAATATTTATTAATTTATAAATATTTTTATAAACTTCCAGATTGCATCAGTGATTTAAAAATAGAAACTATTGCTGACCAAAAGTAGAATCCAAAATTTAGTCAGCGAGATTTAAGATTTTGCAGTTTACCATTTAAGATTTTTGCTAATATGTACATTCAAAAAATCTTTATTTTTTTATTAAAAATACTTTATATATATATAATTAGAATTGCTCTTACTATAATAATATTTTCAAGCATTTTCAATGCTATGTCTTTATCCATCACATTTTCTACTCTGGGAAACATGGCTACTATTACTTCAAAGTCAACATGTACGGTAGTAACTTCAGGTATATTACTTTTAGATTACTATATTTTTTTTACAATTGTGTATATATATATATATATATATATATATATATATATATATATATATATATATATATATATATATATATATGAAATATTATCTGGGTGCATTCATGTATAATTTATTATAATGTATATATAATTCAACATTTTTACCAGGTCATACTGGTCACCAACTGGATAATAAATATTATAAAATAATTATAGAAGCACTGTAAGCACTAATATATAACAATAATGAATATTCTATTAATAGAAAACAGAAATAATATTTATTATGAAAAATTTATTACATTAAAATTAATGATTTTTTTAAGAAGAAAAATCCAGTAATTTATATGTAGCATCACGCTCATTGCTACATTCTCATCTTTTAAAGATCACAATGGCTTCTCTGATCTGACATTGTTGGACAATGGCAGATTAGATAGTATAGTCATGTTAGAAAAATCAATATTATGACCTGTATCTATAGAATGAAGAGATAGCGCTGCTGATGATGAAAGTTTTTTTTAACTGTATTAATATATTTATCTCTTCTAGCATTGATGTGATGATTATTCATGCTTATACAGAAAATTTTACAAATGTTACATAGAGTTTTGTAAACTTCATGTGCTTCAAGAAGGATTGAATCTTTAGACTTTGTTATTGTGACAGTCAGATAATGTATGTTGGTTTAACCCAGTTCGAATACTAGGCGAAAGTACCTCGAGGCCACCCAATACGCGAGATATTAAATCAAGAATACTATGACCTCTGCCCATTAGCCGATTCTCGAGGCCTGATCACAAACAAACAACACTATCTGAGCCATGCATAAATTATTTTTCAACCGGCCACAAAGCTTAGCAACAGCGGTAGAGACATGGACGGGAAATCCTAAGGAGCTAAATAGTTAAATGTGCAATAAAAGTACTAAGAAACATGTGTTTTGCGTTATGCATGCCTGGATCATTGAAAAGTAAAAATAAAGCATTTAATATAATTAAGAAACTCAAGCTTTTTATAGTTAAATCATGTTTAATTAATGACTTTAATAATATGACTAATGATATAATGGCCTCCGCTATTCCTCTAAATTAATGAAACAAAATAATTAGACAATAAAAACGGATTAATAGGTTTGCGGTCTAAATCTTTTTCCCAATTTTAATAAAATTGTCATCTCGATCTTCTCGATAAAGTACAATAAAAAAAAGGATCTTTCGCAAAGCATTTCTAATTGCTTTGCGCTAAAAACAGTTTAAAATTATTTAAAACGTATATAGTAAATCAGGTATACGTAAAACTAATGGCGGATAAAAGAGGCGTTATCAAAGAGATCAAGTTGGCACACAAAAGAAACTGGCTCGTATTTAATTAACAAACATAAATAAAATTGGAAAGAGATTTTACTGAACAAAAATTAACTATTAAACTTAACCGCAATGGGATATTAAATATTTACACAGGTTAGTAAGGAAGAATAGCGAAGGGAAAAAGGTTAAATATAGATAGATGATCACACAATATATATATTTAAGGTTAGTCTAATAAAAATGGTTATATAGCAAATACATATCAATTCAATGAAGCAATTAAACAAATCTATGAACAAAAGGTAGCATAAGAAATAGTTCAATAGAGGAGATACGATTACCGTCCTTTTTCCTTGGTCATGTTCCCTACGGCGTTCGTGGCTTGATCCGACCGTCAAGATGTAGTTGTCCGGACAATGAAAATATGTAGTATGGTTTTACGAAAAGTTCTCCAGACACGGCACAGAGTTCAGATGACTATTGAATGGATATTAAGGCATTTTGAATGGTATTCCGGAACCTCGGCGATAGGCAAAGCTATTTATTTGCCTAGCCGAGCATCGTAGACTCTATCAAACTTATATGATTTTTAGCGTGAGCAGGTTCAAGCTTCTTCATGATTTGTAGACAACAGCTGTAGACTTTTTGGAATAAAATCACAAACAAAATCTGACAGAGTTCTCCTAAGAGAAATCTGAATGCACCTTGCAATAGCCAAATCGGAAAGAATCACCTTCACAAGGAAAATCAGAATCAACTGAATCCTTCAAAAGGAAAAATCTGAATAATCAATCTTTTGTTCTCCCTTCTATTTATACCCTCTCTGTCAGCTACCTTCTATTGTTTGTATGATCTGAGATCTTGATAAGCCTCCCCATGCTCCTTTGTTTCAAAGCAACACTTTCTAAAAATAACTTTACTTTTTTACTCTAACTTTCTTACTTCAAAGTTTGAATTCTCTTAATTAAAAAGAAAGAAAGAGAAGGCCATCTTTAATTACACTTGAATGGCTCACTAATTAAAACTATACATTCTTTTAGAAAATGTTGGCAGGCTTATCTCAAAATCAAATCATACTAAATATTTTAACAAAGTTTTAACAACAATATATTATTATTTTTTTATAGTAGAATAAGCATTTTATTTCAGCAGAATTTTGCATTAACTCATATATATACGCTAGATGTATATATATGTTTGACTAATAGGTTAAGCAATTTTTATTAATAGAATGAAATTTATTTAAAACAAAATATTTAAATGTAAAACACATTTGATAAGCATAATTATTTTTAACTCTAATGCAAAACCCTGCTGATATTGAACTATAAACTTAATTTAGGTCTACAATACTAATTAAGTTTATAGGAAGATGTGAAGCATGGATCGGGCTTCAGATCCATTGCTTCATTATAATACTATTAATTTTTTGATGCATGGAATATGTTGTCTCTATTCTATAATGTCTTATAATGCATCCAATACTGTCTATAGTTTCTTTTATATATGGAATACGAACATTAATAGTTATTTCTTTTTTTAATTTTAATAAAATTATAAACGGATGTACCCGGATAATATTTTATTTATGTCTGTAGCCCATGAAAATCTTTGATTTACTATATATATATAACTTTTACCAGGTGTTATTGGGAATTTTTTTTAAATAAAATAGAACAAATATTTCCACATTCTTAAAAATATTTCAATATATATATATATATATTGAGACTGATATTCTTATATATTGCACGTACATCTACATATATGTTTTGCATTATCTTTAAAATAATTCCAAATAATTTTGTTTAATTAATTTTATTTTCATTAATTAGACAACAAATCTGTTATATATTTAAGAAAAAAAAAATTCTACTTTTTTTTTATATAAATTAATTATATAAAGAGAAAAAAACAATATAATTGTTTTAAAATGCATAAATTATGAAAAATTGGTCTTTTCCAAGGAAACATTAATGTTGAGTGGCTTTAATGATTTTTTTTAATTTTTCAATTTAAATTTTTACCAATAAAAAAGTACCTAGGTTGGGAGACCTGTTGTAAGCTGACTAAAGTTATTATTTATTTTTATATATTGATATTTTCAATATTGTCGAGTTTATTCCAGAATTCTTGGTTCTATTATATATATATTCAGGTAAATTCAATATAATGAAACCAATAATTTAGGAATAAATTCTACAATATTAGAAATATCAATATTTAAAAATAAATAATAGCTATATTCAGAATTATGGCATGGGTATCAACCTGAATATTATTTTTACAGTCAAAATTTTAAATTAAAAAAAAATCTCATTAAAACAATCGAATATTAACATTTTCATTGGAAGGGTGAACTTTTTATAATTCATATATTTTAAAACAATTATATCATTTATTTAATAACTTTATTTTTTTCAAATCATTTTCCATATGTAAAATAAAAATGCTGTCAAAGCAAAAATTTCCATTGTGAATAATTCAAGTGTCTGCAAATAGTTTTAAATCTATCAACAGATTATATATATATATATATATATATATATATATATAAATCTGTTGATATATAATATTATATATATATATATATATATATATATATATAATATTACATTTGTTGATTTTATCGACAGCATCCTTTCCATTAATAATAATGTAAAAGTATTTGGTCCAACATATACTGCAACATTAAAATTAGAAACCCATGACGCCAAAATCTAGTATTTATATATGGTAATGAAATCCAGTTTTTTTCTTTTTTTTTTCTCCACCTATGTTTACATTTATATCCTAAACGTACTCAATAATTAATTAATATATATTTCAATATTGAAATTTTGTCACTTTAAAATTTGCATAACATATTTTTAAACAAAAATATTCTAAATACAACCTTTTCATACATAAAATAGATATTTGATCAGGGCTGTACAAAATCACCTAATTGATAATAAATATTTTATGAATATTTTATAATTGATTATATTATATCATAAATTTAAATCAGGATATTTTATATAAATTGTACTCAGTAGTAGCAGCCCATTTCAAGCTATTACTTACAATTAATTTAGTTAAAAGATATTTTATTATATAAAGTGATATAGTAATAAGAACATCATTAGCATATTTAAAATAATCTTTAATAGGTAATTGAATAAAAATCTTTTTATGATATTATTTTTATAATATGCCATTGTATAACTGTATATAAAAGCAAACACTGCCATCTCCACAAGCTATCTTCTGAGTAGCATTTTACAATGAAATGTAAAAACTTTAAAAAGTATATCTGATTAATGTCATACTATGAATGATCATCTTTTCATAATCCATGTATGTTAATATAGTTATCTTGTTTATTTAATAAAATAAAACATAGTCCATGAAGTTGCTGATTTTACCTGTTATATGCAGTTATATATTGCCATATTATGACATTACAATCTTAAAAGATTTTTTTTCCAATTAAGTATTAAAGTTTTATTTAAAATATATTGATAATGTGCTTATTGTTGGATTATTTGTTACATTAAAACAACTTTTAATCAAATTAAATAAAATTGATAGATTGAAAGAGATTGTCGCTTTTGATCACAGTTTATATAAAGTCAAATATATTGATTCAATGTTATTGAGAGAAAATAAGCTAATCAATTACAAAATGTTTATAAAACCTTTATAAAATACAGAATTTGTATACCTCTTAGCATAATATGGATGAGTTTAGAACAATTTCATTTAGAATTAAAATGTGCAAATTTCAAAATGATAAAATATCCAATATTAAAATATATGAACTACTGAATTAATGAACGTGGGATATAATAGAAAAGTTATATATTGTAACAGAATATATAAAAAATGGATAATGATAAATGAAATGAAATACGTTTACTATGATAGCTGACATACAATTTATAATTAAATAATGAAGACGCTAATATAGGAATAAGAATATGGCAGTTTACATATCATGCTTTAGTTAGGCGTCAATTTGTAACTAATTAAATATAACACCATAGCCCATTTGCAACTATCATAAACATTAATTCTGTCACTCTAATAATGAGATAAATAAATTATTTCATTTCTCAACACACAAAATAACAAAATGAAAATTAATCACTGTCATCATTTAAGATTTAAAATATTTTCATATTGGGAAGTCATTTTAACTAACAAAATATACTAGCCATTGTCATCAGATAAACCAACACTAGCTCTAGCAACTGAATAAAATTACTGTGAAATCCATGGAGTGCATTACGCTTATTTTCAATAATAGGTTCTTTTAACAAAGAATCCTTCCCATTCCTTTTTTTATACATATAAGGCCATTCATGATCACACACACACACACTGGCACTATTTATAACAACTTATAAAAAATATATAAAATTAATACTATCAAGTTGGAAAGGGACTAATTCACCTTTATTCAGCTTAGCTAAGTACATGTGTTTTTCCCAGGTATCACTAAATTATTTTAAACCTGGATAAATAATATATGTCCATAGTGTACTGAGTTCAAACCCATTCATTACATTTTTACTCCAAATGGCTTAGAAGACTAACAAATAACAAAAAATGACAGTCTTATATTTTATCCATGTCAATAAAATTATAAGATCCCAATATATATATATATATATATATATATATATATATTGGGATCTTATAATTTTATTGTTAGAGTATTATATATATATATATATATATATATATATATAATACTCTAACAGATATTACCAGCTCAGCTTAAGCATATTGATGAACAGATGCAGGAATATTCTTACTAATGGCTTCCAAACACACATAGTGAAGACCATTACTTACATATATGGCCATTAAACCTAGTTACTTAATTTAATTATTTATCATAGTATAATGATAATGATTCCATCCACAGCTTTATAATGAACTCACAACAACAAATTTATCTTTCATAAACTTATAGGCACTTTCATAAAATCACATTATGTTCAAACTGGGATTTAATTATAATACTCACCAGTGTTTGTATATGTTTATGGTTATATTTACTTCAAATACTATTATAGATAAAATTATAGCTCAATTATCAATATTTACCAATGATGATAAATGATCATCACGAATCTCCCCACATGATATTTAGCTTTTTATAAACCCCTATTTACTAAACATATTAATTATTTTAAAGATTTGATTTAAGGATTATTATTTATTCAGCAATGATGGTGATCATAATTCTTGGGCACAACATAATTTTAGTCTTTTATTATTAACATATAACTACTAAAAAAACTTGGTTATATGTCAAGTGTAATCCTTAAACATCCTTATATGTAAATCAATATCCTGTGTTTAACATTTATGAGTGATGATGATCAATTAAAACGATAGAATCAAAAGAAGAAAAATATAACAATATTAACAATAATAACTCGGAAACCAAATATGGTATAACTATATTTATTAACACTCTTCCTTTTTTTTATAAATCAAATTTACTAATTATACAATTGACTTTATTAAATATATAATTAAATAAAATATCTTAATACTATATGTGTAATCAACTAATTTTATATATCTGCTTTTATTACTACATATTTTGAAATAACTTAAAATAACATAACAAAAATATTCTATTGAATGCTTATTCAAGATTTTCCCTACTTATTATATTTCATAAAAGTAAATTTCATTTATATAATGTGTGTGGCTTTTTTTTCACTTTCATACATATGTGAAACCCTGCTCTTCAATTTGCTATATTTAAATTAACTATGCATAACCTATTTTTGATGGATGGGAATAAGCAGTCACACATGAACACACCCTGTGATATGTCAACATATATATTTGAAATGTGTACCTCTATATTATGAATTAATATATAAATCACATGTATAAAATATATTATTGCAACCTTGAGTAATATATATATATATATATATATATCAAACTTAATATATGCAAAAATAAATAATTAAAAAACATTAGAAAGCATATATTTATAGGTTGCCTAATTATCACAATCAATAAAAAACAATAATAAAAAACATTTAGTACCATAATATATAATAAAAAAAATTAAAAATAATGAAAAACTAAGTTCAATGAATTTAAACTGTGTATGTGTAATGCTTTGTAATATTGAGAATAACACAATAAGTAAACTCTTAATGTTTCTGTATCAAAAGAAAAAAAATGCTTGACTGTGGAAATTAAAATGTACTTTTAATAAGTAAACAAGAAAAATTTGATAATTAAATTTAAAATGTACCCGATCCATTTTCATTTCTTATTAGTGTTCCAGGTTTACTGTTCTACAAATTTATAGCTTAAAATGATTGATTTGCTTGTTCCTACCATTTTAAAAAGAGTTATTGCAGAGACTTTTAGATAAATGTGAAGGAAACTTTTAAAAAAAATTGATAAATAGATTAATCGAGGTTGGCTGCATGGATTTACACATCTTCTTTCTTCTCTTCCTTTCTCTTCTTCCTTCATTCAAAGATGATGATTCATTAATAGGCCAGGAGATAAAAAAGAAGCCTATCAGATAGCATCTGTGGTTGGTTTTGAATTCAGTCATTTCTTTGGTTATTATATAGTGGAATATGAGCCCACAGATAGCTGGGTGATTTAACTCATAGATGTGAGGTCTTCAAAGAACAGAAATAGTGAGCTTAGCATGGCATCCTGATTGTTTCACAAACAGCCAAAATATATATAAGTACCACTATATGTTATATTAACAACTTATTTTAAAGGCTTCAATTTAAATCCATATCTTTAGATGAATTTTGCTATGAAATTACTTATATATATGTACACATCTTTTATGCTAATTTTAAAGCAAGAGTCATATTTTCTTCTTTAATTTTTTAAAGAAAAAAAATCAATAGCTCCTTCTGAGCTTATAAAAAAACAGATGAGAAAAAACTGTTTAACTATAACTGCCCATCTCTTTTAAGGTTTTAAAAGAAATGCATCTCTTTTTTTTAATATTAATAATGGCATTTTTTTAAATTTTAACACCACTGCATATTTCTTTTAACTCTAAGACAACTTTAACAACTGCATTTCTCTTTTTAATAGTAATGACTGCATCTCTCCTTTTCAATATTAATGACTACATTTCTCTTTTTAATAGTAAATGACTGCCTTTATCAATATTTGGCCCCTTTTTATATTTCTTCTTTCTGATTAAAAGGCCACTTGCAAATCCTGTTATCTTGAGATAAAAATCAGAGTTTCACAAGCTGATGGTCTATCGTAATTAACAAGAAAATTGATAATTACATTTATTCTATCAAAGCATTTCCCTTCTTTTTCTTCTCTGGATATCTAAGATCCAGATAATACAAAAGAATAAAGCTTGCAATCTATAGTCATTAGAGATATGTGTAAAAGTGTTTTGTGTTTATACAGCCATTCTCACATGTGTATATTTTATCTATTAATCTATAAATCTTTTTACACCTTTTCTGGTCTGCTTTATTTAATAAAAAAATACAGCTAAATAATTTAACATTATTTAACAAAAAAATAATAGATCAATATATTAAATATTATTTCTTGCAACCATATATATATATATATATATATATATATATATATATATATATATATATATATTATGGCTTATTAATCTATCACTTATAAACTATACATAATATATGCACACATAAATCTCTATATAAAAGAAAAAAAAATTCTAATTAAAGAATATATATATATATATATATATATGTGTGTGTGTGTGTGGGAAATGAGGACATATATATATTGTAATGGGAGAAAGATCTTTGAGATTCGCATATACTGACCCCGGGGGCACCACTAGTCTGAAAATAGGAACTAGACATTTATTTTAGGATGAACAGGATATGCGAATCAGAAGGCACTGAACTACATTCAGGGAAGAACAAGATATCTTAAATATTATTTAGACAGTTGAGAAATCTAAGCACAAAGACAAACATCAGCCAAATTAAGTTTAAAAAATTTATTAATTTTATTAAAAGTTGTGCAATAGAGTGAAGACATCTAGCCACGAATATAAAAGTGACTTATGTTAACATACACATATTTACCAGAGAGTGCACAAGAGTACGACAAACATGAAAGCATAAAACATTTTGGCAGCAAAATTATCTCACTTAAAATAGAAGAAAGGGTTAGGAAAATATCTTCTTGCTGGCGAGTTGTAAAATTACAAAACAAACAACAACTTTAGCTTCTTGAATCAGGGATAATAAAACAGTTACTGTCCCGCCAGAAATCAACGTAACCAGCGCAAACGTCTGAGCAGTAATATTCTAATAACTGTTGTTAAAATGCCACAGGACTGCTGTGTGTAATACTACATTCAAAGTAAACGTGGTTGATCTCACTTACGAAACAGCAAAAGATATTTGATTACGATCTTACATAATCCAGAAAGAAATGACTACTTTCAGACAACCCAAAGAAATAACTTAACAAATAGCCAGCAAAAAGATTTTGTTGTTTGCACAAAAAGCGCAAATAAAACATGCTTAAAAATTCCTTATTTTACAACTAAGGGCAGGTGAATAAATAAAGACTAAGAAAACTGCCAATTCGTTTTGTAATAGTTAATGAAATAATCAGGTATATATTAAACATATAAAATACAATCTCCTAATGCACCCTCTGATAAACAAAAATTGCAAACAAACTTGGAATCTTAAAACTAAGACTCCAAGACACACTTTAAATACTAGAAAAAAGTACATTCAGATAATAAATAATTAAAAACAATTAATACCATTTTAAAACATATTTATCATTAGATTGAGCAGAGATTTAATTAAATGCAATTTATTTACCCTGGCTAGAATATGAAAAAGTTTAGCTTATGGTAAGGCAGAGTTCTAGTGATTTAGCAACAAGTGCACACTTTTGACAATAGTTCATCTTTCAGGTCCTTTGACAGCGGCAAGGTAGAGGCAGTGTTTATTTTAGAGGCTCATGGCATGACTGAAGGAGAGCTGGTAGTCATGGGTCCATCCTTTGTTCAAATTAGCAAGACATTCTAATGATGGCAAAACCCATAGAGGAAGATTTTGACATCTTGCACAGCAATGAAGTTTATCAATAATTATTTAAGTTTTTAGCAGGCAATTAAATGTCCGAACAGCTACTCAAAACCATGACTCCTAGCAGTCAATAACCCAAGTGTGTATCTAATAACGAATCTCTTCTCTTTCCAAAAATTGGTGGGCTATCCTTGCCTTGCTACATTTCCGGTGCAAACTTTCATTAGTGTCCATTCTATATTCCAGGCAGGGCAAATATTAATTTCTCACTCAATCTAATTTAAGACTTCCAACCAGGGATAAATGAAACAAAAATGACAAATACAAAACTAAATCTCTGCTTTTTTTTTAGAATTAAACTTTAAAAATAATTACAATAAAAGCAACAGGATTATATAATTAGCAAGCTTGCCTGTTTTTAATCAAATTGATAAAAACAGACGGTGAAAGTAAACTATTTTACAATCAATTTTATAAACATCAAATAATTTATTTTAAAATATAATGTGTATGTGTTTTAAATAATAATAAAAAAATTGAGCATTAGACATTTAATGAAAATGAAGTTGTTTTCCCTTTTTAATTTTAGTAATAGAACAATTGAATCGGAAATCAATCCGGCTTAACTGCCTCAACACGTGATCAAAAAAAAAAAAAAAAAAACATTCCTGCCACTTTTTTCCTTTTTTTTTTTTTAACTAAAAACATTTCAAAAACTACCCCTAGGAATTTGGCTGAATGCACTCATGAAAAACCAAAACAATATTTCATTTCTTACATTTACCCTTCTCATAAATCATTAACTATTTTTTTTGTCTGTTTTAAAACAATCCATCCAATTGCTAAAAGCCGAACCTTTAACTTTTGTCCAGCGGTTCTTTTACTCTTTTTATTAATTTTCTGAAATAAGTTCCTTTCCCTCTCTTATATTTTACCTGCCTAGAATTTATGATTTTGTCTCTTTCCAGTTCTGTTTTGCTTTCTAGTGTATATACCTGAATCTTTTTCTTAATGAAACTTCCCAATTCTTCATCTTTTCCTACTTTATTTTTAGTCATTTCAACACTAGTAAATGGCAACACTTCATTTCCCACAGACTTTTTACGTGTCTTGAATAAGATTGCTTTATAAATGGCTTTTATTTCTGTTTTAAAATCATATTCCGAAAACTTTTCCTTACTTCTAAACTCCTGTTCACAACTAACAGTTATTTTACTCAACTCATTTTTAACCTCTTGAGATAACTTATAATTGTCTCCAAAATTTTCTTTCTCCACCATACTATCTATCTCTCTCCACTCTCTACTTATTTCAAACTTTATTTCCACCCTCTCTGTCCTAGTACTCTCCTGTGCTACTTCAATTTCTATATCTTTTACGACTATTTTTTCTACTTCCTGACTTTCTTTACTCATCTCATTTTTCAAATCCTTTTCCATCTCCACTTCTTTTTGGTGAGTTTCTTCTACTCTTCCTGTCATTTCTCTTCTCATTTCTTTCATTTCTGCTCTCAGCTCCTCCAGTATTGTTTGTTGACTCTGTTTTATTTCTAGCAACTCCTGTCATATTTCTTTCATTGCAGCTTGCCGACTTTGTTTCATTTCTATTAACAACCTCATCATCATCTGTGTTTCGCTCTCTTCTTTTTCTACTATCTGGGGGTATTTAAACGAAACAGGGCTCTCTTCCAAACCTGCTGCCCTGTCACCTTCTTCTTTACCTTCCATTTTTGTACAAGGCTAACTCACTACACTAACTTTTTTTTTTTATACAAAAATCTCAAAGCAAATAAAATGCTATTTATTCATATGCAAGAAGACAACAAACTATTTTTACTACTTTTAAATTCGAAAATTTACTCCGAATGATTTTTTTTTGTTTAAACAACAACAAAAAAAAACTATATTTATTATTTATGTCATATGAAAATGACGAACTCCATTCTACCAAACTGCTCCAACAATACATGCAATAATTAACAAAAATCGAACCTCTACTGACCAGACCTTGCCCTTACACCTGAAATCTTTCTCAACTATCTAAACAAAATCTCACATGGTTTGAAAACTCGGAAGCTCCACGATGATGCGCCAAAAATTACTATATATGTAACGAGAGAAAGATCTTTGAGATTCACATATACTGATGTCGGGGGCACCACTAGTTCGAAAATAGGAACTAGACATTTATTTTAGGATGAACAGGATATGCAAATCAAAAGGCACCGAACTACACTCAGGGAGGAACAAGATATCTTAAATATCATTTAGACAGTTGAGAAATCAAAGCACAAAGACAAACATCAGCCAAATTAAGTTTAAACAATTTATTAATTTTATTAAAAGTCATGCAATAGAGTGAAGACATCTAGCCATGAATATAAAAGTGACTTATGTTAACATACGCATAATTACCAGAGAGTGCACAAGAGTACGACAAACATGAAGGCATAAAACATTTTGGCAGCAAAATTAGATCACTTAAAATAGAAGAAAGGGTTAGGAAAATATCTTCTTGCTTTCCAGTTGTAAAATTACAAAACAAACAACAACTTTAGCTTCCTGAATCAGGGATAATAAAACAGTTACTGTCCCGCCGGAAATCAATGTAACCAGCATGAACGTCTGAGCAGTAATATTCTAATTACTGTCATTAAAATGCTGCAGGACTGCTGCGCGTAATACTACATTCAAAGTAAATGTGGTTGATCTCACAAGACAGCAAAAGATATTTGATTATGATCTTACGTAATCCAGAAAGAAATGACTACTTTCAGACAACCCGAAGAAATAACTTAACAAATAGCCAGCAAAAAGATTTTGTTGTTTGCACAAAAAGTGCAAACGAAACATGCTTAAAGATTCCTTATTTTACAACTAAGGGCAGGTGAATAAATAAAGACTACAAAAACTGCCGATGCATTTTGTAATAGTTAACGAAATAATCAGGTATATATTAAACATATAAAATACAATCTCCTAATGCACCCTCTGATAAATGAAAATTGCAAACAAACTTGGAATCTTAAAACTAAGATTCCAGAACACACTTTAAATACTAGAAAAAGTACATTCAGATAATAAATAATTAAAAACAATTAATACCATTTTAAAACATATTTATCATTAGATTGAGCGGAGATTTAATTAAATGCAATTTATTTACCCTGGCTAGAATATGAAAAAGTTTAGCTTATGGTAAGGCAGAGTTCTAGTGATTTAGCAACAAGTGCACACTTTTGACAATAGTTCATCTTTCAGGTCCTTTGACAGTGGCAAGGTAGAGGCAGTGTTTATATTAGAGGTTCATGGCGTGACTGAAGGAGAGCTGGTAATCGTGGGTCTGTCCTTTGCTTAAATTAGCAAGACATTCTAATGATGGCAAAACCCATAGCAATAGATTTTGACATCTTGCACAGCAACAAAGTTTGTCAATAATTATTTAAGTTTTTAGCAGGCAATTAAACGTCTGAACAGCTACTCAAAACCATCTGACTCCTAACAGTCAATAACCCAAGTGTGTATCTAATGATGAATCTTTTCTCTCTCCAAAAATTGGCGTGTTATCCTTGCCTTGCTACATTTCCCGTGCAAAACTTTCATTAGTGTCCATTCTATATTCCAGGCAGGGCAAATATTAATTTCCAACTCAATCTAATTTAAGACTTCCAACCAGGGATAATTGAAACAAAAACGACAAATACAAAACTAAATCTCCGCTTTTTTTTTAGAATTAACTTTAAAAATAATTACAATAAAAGCAACAGGAATATATAATTAGCAAGCTTGCCTGTTTTTAATCAAATTGATTAAAACAGACGGTGAAAGTAAACTATGTTACAATCAATTTTATAAACATTAAATAATCTATTTTAAAATATAAATGTGTATGTGTTTTAAATAATAATAAAAAATTGAGCATTAGACATTTAATGAAAATGAAGTTGTTTTCCCTTTTTAATTTTAGTAATAGAACAATTGAATTGGAAATCAATCCGGCTC
>JAQFVV010006397.1:125831-173331 GCA_028023455.1 Epiperipatus broadwayi
ATTGATTAAAACAGACGGTGAAAGTAAACTATGTTACAATCAATTTTATAAACATTAAATAATCTATTTTAAAATATAAATGTGTATGTGTTTTAAATAATAATAAAAAATTGAGCATTAGACATTTAATGAAAATGAAGTTGTTTTCCCTTTTTAATTTTAGTAATAGAACAATTGAATTGGAAATCAATCCGGCTCAATATATATATATATATATATATATATATATATATATATATATATATATATATTAAAAAATTATGAATAGATGGGAATACACATATTGAAGAGAAAACATAGAATTTACTACTATATATTAATAGTAGATTGTCTATTAATATTACATCATTGGTTTTTTTTTTACTAATGAAAAAAATGTAGCCAGTTATATATAATCTGCTTTATATACAGATTCCAATATATTGGTGAAACAAAAAAGAATATTCATAGGCATGAAGTTTTATATAATAAATTATGATATTCTGTAGATAGATTAAAATTGGTATCAATTTATTCTGACATCTATATTTCATTTTATGTTTAACTGTTTCTTTAAAATTTTGCAACATCATGAAATAATACTGGCATTACTAATTGATAAATTTGAAACTCGGTGTGCTCTAGATATGTAAAATATAGGTTCATAAATACTTTAAAAATAACACAGAAAATAAGATAAAAGTGAAACATTTTATGCCTTACAATAAATATATTTTTTTAAAAAATTAATTTAAAAATAAACTTTGTGCTCTTCATTTATATTGTTAAAAGGTTTTATTTGTTAAAAAAATCTAAACATAAAACTTCAATTGTGCATTTATATTTGTTTTCTTTGTTGTTGTTGTTGTTGTTGTTGTTGTTGTTGTTGTTGTTGTTGATGTTGTTGTTGTTGTTATTATTATTATTATTATTATTATTATTATTATTATTATTATTATTATTATTATTATTATTTTTAGTTATTTTTTTAAAAATACAATAATATATATATTATATTCTTCATTTAGATGTAAGTGTTCTCAGAACAAGATATTTGCACTATCATAAACTATTGCTTAAAATAATTGTTAATCAAGTTTTTATGCTAAAGTAATTAATTGAATTACATTGTCATTTTTGCAGATGAAAAATCTGCTTAATGGTATTGAATGTAAATGACCTTGTGTTTAAAGCAGCCATTTAATATCATTGACAAAATTCTAAGGAGAGCGTTTTTCATAATTCTGTTTTTGTGCCTAACAGCATAGACAAATTACTTGATTTATAACAAGTGCCAATTTTTCAATTTATTTTTGTGAAGTAGAAGAAAACACCTATTGATAGTCGTAATCAAAATAAATAATTTTTTAGCTTCTTTTAATTTGTTGTTTTTTTAAAGCAAATCAATTAATTTTTGTTTTAATTGTTTTATTTATTTTATTGTAATTTGTATTGAAAAAACAAAAAAAAAATTTTTTTTAGTTGAACAAAAGAAGTTGCAACTCCTATGTTTTTTTTTCCTTTTGTATTATTGTTTTCATAAACGTTGACAACAATAAAAATTGATTGTATTTTTCTCTCACAACAAAACCAAATACGAAATTTAAAAATGTACAAAAGCATAACTATAATAAAAATTCCAAACAAATATGTAATTACAAGTAATAAAACATTGTTTGAAACTATAGATTTAATTTATAAATTAAATTATAAGTGAATTATAGATGCAATTATGAGCAATAAAAATAAACATTGAAAATTTAAAATTGACTGTACTGTTTTTCTCTTTCCACCCTCCCCCCTCCTCAAAACTGAATAAGAAATTGTAAAGACAAATAATACTAAAAATTCCAAATAAACCTCACATATCAGTGGAAAATAATAAAAAGATTTTAGATTACATTTCCATATCAAATCATCTTAAAATTATCTATTAGTTATTCCATTACTGCTTCATATTGTTGAAATAGTACTGAAAGATTCAACTGAACATAAAATGGAATGTACATACCCAAATACATTAGTATCTTTAAATCTAACAGTTTTACATTGTTTGCAAAAGATTGTAAAAAACTAAAAAAAAAAGACCATATGTGTAATTGATGGATGAAATAAGAAGTTTTCTTGTGCATCGTGAAGGAGGTTTAGTCATTAGAAAAAATCAATTAAACATCAAAAGACCATTCTGAAGTTGATCAATAATGGCTAAAAATTATGCAAATTGATATATATATATATATATGGACCTTCAAGTTCTCTTCAGGAATCCACTCTATCTCCAACAGGTACACATGATGACACAGACATAAACAAAATAAATGATCTTCCATATACATATTTGATATTGACCCAGAACCCATCAATTGGTCCAGATAATCATCTCACACAGACATATAATATCACTGCTCACTTGATATTTAGATAGAAAATATTCACACCTTAACGGACAGGTTTCAATATATTCCACAATCTAACTATTCAGCTAACCATACTACTGAAAATGGCTGGCTGAAGAGTTGGGCAGTGGAATAGATTTAAATCTGTCCATTAAAGTGTGAAGATTTGTTATCTTAATATAAACTGAGAACTTATTATATATGTGTGGGTGTAGGGGATTGTAATCTGTACCAATTGATAAGTGCTGGATCAGAATAAAATATGTAAATTGAAGATCATTTATCTTTTACATGTGTGTGGTTATATGTATTGGTTCTATGAGATAGAGTAAATGGCTGAAGGAGATTGAAAGTCTGTGTTCTAATCCACTATATTACAGCTAAACTCCATGTATATAAAATGGTACTTGGTTACTATTCCTGCAATGAAGAAAAGATAGGACACCTTTTCACATACAAGATAAAAAAGTAATCTTGCAATCATCAAATAAACTCTGCAATTTGAGTATTATTTCTCATTGAAAACTTGTTTTTAAATGCAAGCATCAATAAACCCTGCTAAACGATATCCAAAACATTAAATATTGTCATCAAACTGCTGCAATTTTACACTTATTTATTTTCGTATTGAATTACCTTGTTTGCTTTGTTCTTTTCTTTTTTTAAAAAGAAAAACTTTTCTCTTTAGTCTAAAAATATCATCAAACTGTTGCAATTTTACACTTATTTATTTTTCTATTGAATTACTTTGTTGACTTTGTTGTATTCATTTATTTTTTATTGGTTTATCAAAAACACATTGCCATTTGTTTTTAATAAACAATATAAAAAATGTTTTCTGCCTGCATAAAAAATGAGACAGGGGATGAGGAGAGATAGAAATAGGTAAGATTAAAGTATGAGAGAAAATTACCAGCAAATAATTGCTAGGAAATATTATAAAATAAGCTGAAATAATTTATTCTCTGACCAACTGTGCCTGAACACCTTATTACAATTCAAAAGTTAGATGCTTAAAGAATTATTTTTTTACCAAACCATCATAAATAACAACCCTTTTCTCCTATTTAAGTCAATTCATCAGTCAGATAAAAATTGGTCAATGAATTGATATTAATAAAAGAAAATGTATATTGTTTACAAGTTAACTAAAAAGAATATTTAAGAATCTGGCTTCCAAATCACAGGTAATATATTGAAATTTCGTTGGCCTGTGAATAAATTATATGCTGCATATTTACTAATCACTCACTAGTTATGGATTTATTAAAAATATTAGAATAATGTGGCACATTATAAAAAAAAATTATCAAGAACACTTAACATTCAAATTAGTGTAAAAAGTGAAGTTAATTATTGAATGGACATGTGCAAAACATTTCTTATTAATGGAAAACAAAGCCATAAGCCCGCAGTATTATATAATATATATGGCTTTAAGTGTCAAAGTTTTTATACATCGATCAAATGCCCAGAAATTTTGTTAGCCACATTAAAGATATGTCACTTTCTGACCAATAAAAAAAACTAGTCTGGGGATTTAATTACCACTATCCAGCTGATATCCACTGACTATTCTTGCATACAAGATGCCTCTAGAGGAGGTACATTCATTTTTGGAATTAATTTTGTGTTGCAAGCCATCAAAGGTTGGAACACTTAGCAATTCTTTTCACAGATACCATTTAGAAACTAATAATTCAAAGTTTCAAAATATCTATTTTTTTTACTTCTCTTTAATCTCCCCTAATTTACGGGGAGGGGTGAGATCTAAATGATAACAGTATTAAACGTATTATACTTTATATTTCTTTATTGTTCTGAATTATTTGTTTTGTTTTGTTTTTTTTAAAAGACATTTCTGAATATTTTTGGGGTTACATTTTGCAATCACGTATTCATCTGGGGGGGGGGGGGGATTTCAGTTCAGGTGTTCAATTTCTGTATTGAACATGATTAATTCCCTGTTATCTATTACAGTGTGAGTAGCATATTAATATATTTTATGTGTTTTATGGTAAATATTATTTAATAAAATTATATTTTAGTGATTGTTTTATATGTCTCTTATAATTTAGTGATTGTTTTATGCATATGGGAGTTTATTTGGTACTTTTTATTTAATATATTTTCAGGGGGCAGAGAAAATGTTAGTTTTTAAAGATTTTTTTTTTTTTTGCTTTACAAAGTTGGTTGTTTTTAATTACACATTTCATACATATATTTACTTGTAACGTTTTGGTATGTCTTTTTAAAAACTATTTCTACACATTTCTTGAAATTGATTGAATTAAGTGTCAACACATCATCTGCATATGTGTAGACTGCATAGAAGTACATATAATATTTATTTATTTTTTACCTTCTTTAAAAATATAGATCATGTGAACTATTCCTGAAATGAAGAAAATATAAGATTAGTTTTCACATTTCTATCAATGCATTGGTAACTTTGTAATGCTTGATAACTTTATAAATGGTTGACAGAATAACATTACAAAGTTACCAGTGTATTGATACCAATGTGAATAGCCCTCACATCTTTTCTTCATTGAGAGAAAATGTTATTACTACAGACATTTAAAACAAAGACTAGTATTAAAAAAGATGAAACTTGTTTCAACAACGTTTTCAATATTTATGGCCATGCTTCTTGAAACTGGTTATAGGTGGCCTAATGAAACAAGAATTAAGAATTGGTGGAAGATTTAGTATTAATTGATTATAATAGAAAATAAATATATTTTTTTCTTCTTCTACTTCTGGATATAAAATATACTGATGATCGTTCTATTTTTTCTTGTTTAAAAGAGGATTTGCAGAATATACTTAATGTTTTGAATACAAAATGCTTAAAAATTTCTACTTTTTTATCTGTCAACAATGGAATATAAATCTTCAAAAACTTGTAGCCTCAATATTTATGAACATAAAAATTTAAATCAATTTAAATACCTTAGCAGTTTTATGACTAAAATGTGGATTTTCAGGCTGAGGACCCAAAGTTTCCACTGGTTTTAATATATTAAGTGTTTGTATTTAAACACAAGAAAATAATTACTGAAACACAATTACCTGTGTTTACCATTATAATTTTATCATGTTTATTGTATGGAAGTCAGAGTATGACTCATTATCAACACAAGATAAAGCAAATCATAAAAACAGTCAATTTTATCATTTTACTGGTTGTGGTACTTTAAATTTCAGTCATGTAAAATCATGTCACCATTGAATTGGACATGTACAAAGAATGAATCATGCAAGATTGCCTAAAAGGTTTATGGTGAGCTTAAATAGTTATTACAGGAATGATAGATTTCATTTTATGTTATAAAATGATCTCAATTTCACATTGAAGAAATACAATGTTGGTTGTTACCATTGATAAGGACAGCACAAAATAGAATACAATGGAGAAAACAATTAATCATGGTGTTGAAATAATTCACAAAAAAGCTATCTGCTTAACAATTTAAAAGTCATCAGCACAAAATATCAATCAGACCAAAATAGACCATCATGTTATGTTTATTGACATATTTGGATGAGTTTGTATATTCATCACAAAAAATCACTTCTAATCCAATTTTTTTTCTCTTTTTTTTATTGGAGATAGTAGGGTTATATCCATTTACAAGTAACTGATATCTATGTTTATATGTTTATGCATTGTTGTGTTTGAAAAAATGCTTATTTTATTACATGTTTGTGAAATTTGATTGCACATTTTTATGACACACACACAATATATATATATATATGATAAACAAAAATGCAAGATAAAAAACTTGCTAACGCTTGTATTTATGTCCACAGATGGCGTTCTACCAAAAACACCGATCAAGCGTATGTTTTGTTTACATAAACGTCAGAGTAGTATTCACTATCTCTAACTATAATTCCACTTTCAGATCATGATTTCAAGCTATTTTCTATCATCAGTGAAAGACAGGAATAAAGAAACTAGATCTAAACACAAACTCTGAGCATTTATGAAACAATTTCTATTCAACTTGCAAGTGTGAATTTTTTAGACACGTAATGTCTTCAAACTCAGCATAGCAAACCAGATAGCTATATGGGTCTGATCTCAGTTCAGCATCACCACATAGTAGAAGCCTCTGCAATCTATATCACTGCAAGAAAGACCTCAAAGGTACATTTATGATAAACAAAAATGCAAGTTAAAAAACTTGCTAACGCTTGTATTTATGTCCACAGATGGTGTTCTACCAAAAACACCGATCAAGCGTATGTTTTGTTTACATAAACGTCAGAGTAGTATTCACTATCTCTAACTATAATTCCACTTTCAGATCATGATTTCAAGCTATTTGCTATCATCAGTGAAAGAAAGGAATAAAGAAACTATATATATATATATATATATATATATATATATATATATTAAATAATTAGAGAAAAATTTAATTAAAACTTTTTTAACTATAATTAATTAATCTTTTTTTTCTTCCTGCACAGTTAAAATTACTTCACTGAAAATGAAGTAATAAATAATATTTAAAAGTAATAAATAGAAGACCAAATGAGAGATTCTCCACTTTTTTAAGAACATGTTTTTTTTTGCTTCTTACTTGCAAATAACTTTTTTTGGGATTTTGGATAATTGTACTCATGGCAAGTCAGTGCAGACAGTGGAGATCCATCTCCAAAATATCAAAATGGATCTACGGTTAATTAATGATCTCATAGGTATTAATATTTTATATGCCTTCAGGTAAATAATTGTAAATATCTTTTTGATAACATTTAAATTGTAACATTGTCATAATTGTCTATGTATTTAAATATTAACAAAATGATATTTATAATTATTTATACAAAAAACATATACAAATAATAAGATCATGGCATGACCTCATCGGTCTTATTTTTTATGTACACTTTTGGGTAAATAATTGTAAATATCTAGTTGTTAATATTTGAATTGTAACATAATGAACCCTAGATCTATTTTGAGTACTTTCCTAGATGGAATTCTCTGTTTCTTGCACTGACTTTCTATGAGTACAATTACCAAAGTCTGCAAAACAGTTTTTTGTAAATAAGAAGCAGAAGAGCATGTGCATAAAAAGAATAGGAACTTTTCATTTGCTTTTCCATTTGTTACTTTTAAGTATTATTTATTAGTTCATTCTAGTAGTAATTTTAATTATGCAGGAAGAAAGGAAAGATTAATTAATTATAATTAAAAGGTTTTAATTAAATTCCTCTCTAATTATATATATATATATATATATATATATATATATATATATATATATATATATATATATATATACAGTACAATTTACATAAATTATATTATTTTAGAAGTACTTTCAACTATACATTTTGTAGTCTCTATCAACTATATAACATTGAATAATCAATAATAATTAATTATTCAATGTTATATAGTTGATAAAGACTATAAAATGTATAGTCGAAAGTACTTCTAAAATAATATATTTTATGTAAACTGTATTGTATTTTGATATATATATATATATTGATTTGTATATTACATATATTGTGAAACGAATACAGATATCAAACTTTATTTATTATATATATATATATATGTTGAATGTTATAATTATTTTGTAGGTCCTGGCTTAATATTTATTGTGTATTCTGAACTTTTAGCAATAATGCCTATTCCTCATTTATGGATTATTTTATTATTCATCATGGTTGTTATACATGGAATTGAATGTCAGGTAAATAGAAGAATATATATATATTATAATGATTGAAATGTAAGTGAAGATCGAATCTACGTATCTGCAACTACCAGGGTGCCATCTAGGCATTTAAACCTAGAAAAATTTATAGAGTAGGCAGATACGCGCTGTTAAGATTCCACTTTATTTAAATATTCTGATCATTAGCCCAAGTCAGTAGCTCAGTGGAGATGCAGAGATAAAAATCTATATCTTAATTTATATCTTAAATATAAATAAATAAAAGCCACTGCCAGAAATTAGCACATAAAAATATTTATTTACGCACATATAAAATAACATTTAAATTTTGAGGAATAAATTCACCATTTTAGATTTTTCTATTAATCTTTAGTTTTACATTTAAGTAAATTACAACCATGAGTTTAATATTTATTTAGTGAGTCGAGGATGAATAGACTACATAGATCTGCATTTGAAAAGAAAATATTCTTCCCTGATTTAACCTTAGGCAACAAACTTCGCAATCAAACCAGTGCCAATCCATCTGATACATTTATGTATTCAATGTAGCATGAAAATACGGCAACACAAAATACTATACTGTCAGGAATGTACATCTGATCAGTAAGTAGAATTAGAGAAGACATTGACTCTCCACCAACAGGAATGTCACATCTATTGGCGAGTAGAACAATAAACATAAAACTCCATAGGAATGGACTGTGGTCCTTTGCCGTCTTACAAACCCATCCATAGGCAAACAGAATGTGTGTGTCGTATATATATAATCCTGCCCTCAGTGGATCTCATACTACATCTACAATTACATAAATATATCCAATTCATTGAACCAATTCAACTACGAAATGAATAACCTAAGATTACCCTCCCTTAATATAACTTTACAAAACTATATAGCCATTCACGCCCGACTTAAATTTAACATGTAAATACATTCGCACAGATTATTTTTATAAATTTGTTTTTAAAATGTTGAGTATAGATCGGCTGCACAGATTCCACGGTCAAAAACATCCAAATTAAACACAATCCATCAAAATACAAAATCATCGATAATGTCAATTGCAAAAGGCAATACACAAGGCCCCATGGCATTCATCGTAAGATGCCCGCATTAACATCGTTGACCTATATATTCTAATCAAACGTAAAAACTTCAACATAATCAACCGCTAATGAATCTATGCTATGTCTATACCCAACCTAAATTTCATCATTTAAAATTTAAACAATAAATAATTTATACAATAAGAAAAAAAATGGAAATGATTTTTATCAATCGGAAAACATATAAAATTAAACATTATTAATTTGATTTAAAAACTTACAAAAGTCAGATAAGAGTCCATTTTAACATTTAAGTTGGCTTGTTTATCAATTTGTAAAACTTGACGAAAGTTCTTAATTGATTTTAATAATTGTTTCATTTCATATAGCTTATGGTAGAAGAGTCCAGGTTCCTATTTTTAATTCCTGCGATGCCTCCATTGGAAGATAATGTTCTGGAGATGGCAATAGCTGGTTCAAGGTATCACAGTCTTTTTTTTAAAATAGAGAGTGTGGTATGTGTGTCCTACCACAATTCTCAAACACACAATGCTGGAACTGTCAGAAAAAACTGTATTTCCCTTTTTATATTATCCACACGGATTCAATCAACAAAACGTCACTAATCCATCACTTTCGTTAGGGTCTGAGCCAAGGCTTAGTGCTTCCATTGGTCAAGCTAATTTCTCTTTATTTTTATCTATCTTTCATCAGATCATTTTAATTATACAAGAGCCCAAGGCTAGCTTGCTTTTCAAACAATTTATAAACAATCATTTCCATTTACAGATTACAAGAATTAATTAATACCTGTTTTTATTTTTAAATCTTGTACTTTTTTTATAAAAAAGTACGTTCAAATACTTATTTATTTGTTTTTTTTTAAAAAAAAATATTTTTAAAGTTTGGCATCTGTGCGAATCTATATACGTTTAACAAACATTTTAATTTTAGCGTTTAGTTTTTTACTTTTATTTGCGAACTTTTAAGTTTTTATTTTAAATTAATGTAACAACATATTTATATATCGTTACAATATATATATATATATATATATATATATATACACACAATTAAAATTACCCCAAATCCAAAACTCAACCAGACTAACCAAGTAAATAAAATCAAAAACACAACCAATGGTTTCACTGTTACAAGAAGACTTCTCAAGTGTAAAGACCTGCAAAACAACACTATATTTATATTAAACATTACCCACAAATCCATTTACTTACCTTCTAACCTTAATATTAAAAGAAGTTTAAATATGTTAATTTTTTCAAAATAATAAATTTTCAATAATAAAATTCTTTAATTCTTTTTTATATTTCATTTTTCTCAAAGACAATCTTAGCTTGAACAAAATTAATAATGTTGCTTGTATCCTTTTCATAGACACCCAAAGCAGAAGTAAGATATTTACTTCTAACCCTATTTTATGTACCTTATTATTTCATTTAAGCTCAAATTATTCTGACCTATATAAATCTTCTTACAAAAACCAGGGATAATATACACTACACCAGGAGTAGTATTCCTATCAAAAATTTCCTTTGTGTTATTTAATAAATTATTCAAAGTAATACCCCTTTTTGAAGCAATTTTTTATTTCCAAACAAATTACTATTCTTACATACAATTTTATAAGAAGACGATTTAAATGGAAAAGAAATAAAATCATATTTTTCTTTATCCTTTAATTTTTTACAAAAATTATTAATTAATAAAATATACTTTTTAAAAATTTATCAGAGTAGATAACAATGAAATAATCTTTATAAAATTGACCTTTCCAAAACAAAGCTACACCATTAGAATTATTTAATTTTTTATTCCTATAACAATAATTTCTTAAAGCAGATACTTTATGAAATACAGACTGATAGCTATCAGGTTTAATTATGGACCTTAATTCTTTACTTTTAGCAAAATGTCTGCATACTAAACAACTAGCCTTTACAAATCTAATCACCAAAAAATCTAAAAATTTTAACTTAACAAAATCTAACTTTCCCCCTCCTTCTAACATGTATCTTATAGAAGGATCAAAACAATAAAACTCATTTACAAATTCCTTCAATTTATCATTCTTAACTACAAACAAACAATCGTCCTCATATCTAAAAAATAACTTTAAATATAAAAAAAAATTTTTTAATAATAATTTTCTCTTCCAAATAATTAATATAAACTTAACAAACTAAACAAGAAATAATATAACCTATTATACATCTTTCCTTAATTTTTACAAAAAATACCATTATAAGTAAAATACATAGAATCCTCTAATAATAAAAGGAATTCTTTAATTACTTTAATTTTATTTTCTGACAAAGATCCTTGCTTAACCAATACAGACATAAGAACATCAATACTGCTTATTATAGACTGATACATATTTTCAATATCTAAAGTATCAATAATCCAATTACTTTCCATTTTCAAATTATTAATCTTATCAAAAGCCTCAAAAGAAGAAAAAATTGTAAAGACCAAAATCAACAAACTGCTTTACAAATTTATTCAAGAATCTAATACCCTCTACAAAACTATCTGTAAAATCAAAAATAAATCTTAAAGGAAAACCAATTTTATGAGACTTAATATTCACAAACATTTTAGTGGTATGAAATCATTTAGATAACATTTTAAATAATTTATTCTATTAAAAAATTTTAAATTTACCATTTTCTCCATAATATCTATCAACTTTCTTTTAATTACATTACTTGGATCTTTTTTTAAAACATACATTTACCATTATTTAATTCTCTATCCATTTTCTCCCTGACCTCATCTCCTTTCATAATGACAAACCAAGTAGCTCTGTCTTCATGTGAAATGCTTGTAATATATATACATATAATAAAACAAAAAACAAAATTGTGCAACTTGCCTTTAAGCATGTGCTAAAATGTTCACTAGGTGGAGCTTATCACCAAATTTAATTATAAATGCCAACGCAGAAAGAATTCAAAATCTCTATTGGAAAATCCTCATCTTCAGACTAATTGTTTTCAAGCTTAATGGCTCATCTCAGAGAAGAATTAGAATTTCAGAAACTAGATCTAATACTTCAACTCAGAGCACTTATTTATTACTTTACTATCAATTTGAAAACTTGAAATTTTCAGACATGTAAATGTCTTCAAATCCTGCCTTACAAACCAGATAGTTCTTTGGGTCTGAACTCTGTTCAGTTTCACCATATATTAATAGCTAAAGCAATATTACATCGCAAAAGCCTTCAAGAGTACACGTATAATGATTAATAAAACAAGAAACAAAATTGTGCAGCTTGCCATTAAGCTTGTGCTTTTAAAATGTTCACTAGGTGGAGTTTACCACTAGGTCCAAACAAGTTTGAATTATCAGTGTCAACAGAGAAAGAATTCAAAATCTCTATCAGAAAATCTCCATCTCAAGACCAATTGGTTTTGAGCATAATGGCCCACCTCAGTGAAGAGTTGGAATTTCAGAAACTAGATCTAAAACTTCAACTCAGAGCACTTATTTAATACATTACTATCAGTTTGAAAACTTGAATTTTTCAAACATGTAAATGTCTTCAAATCCAGCCTTACAAACCAGATAGCTATATGGGTCTGAACTCAATTTAGTTTCACCATATATTAATAGCTAAAGTAATATTATGTATATATATTATACTGGTTCATCTAAACCTTGTTAAGATGAGTGTGCACACATATTGAACGTGAAAAAAAAATATGGCAACATGCCAGGGTAAGAATTAATTTTAAATCTTTTTATGATCGCCTTGATGCAGTCATAAAAACAGTTATTAAAGTGTTGGCTCTTACATACATTTGAAGGATGATTTTAATTATAACCCCTCGAACCACTCCCAGAATGAGAAAAAATAATTTCCCCTCCTGAAAAAATATGCAAGTCCAAATATTATATTAAATATAATCAAACAAACAAAAATCTAATTAAAATCAATACTTAATGACTAAAGATTTAAATCCCGATAAGTTGGTATCCCATATGCTAGCTCAGCATTTTCTTAATCCCAGGTAAAGAAATAAAAATTGCAAAACTCATGTAATTATCTAATTATCTTATTATTTGGAGAAAGAAATATGAATAAAATATGAAAGTAGTAAGGCAATTTTATACTTATTAAACAAATGTTTATTGAGTCCCATATCCCTTCACCAATTACCAAGATAAATACAATAATAATGAACCCCAATGCATAATAAATTTTATATATATATATATATATATATATATATATATATATATATATATATATATATATAGAGAGAGAGAGAGAGAGAGAGAGAGAGAGAGAAAGAGAGACAGACAGAGAGAGTAGCCTCAACTTTTCCTCAGCTCAATCTTTAACTTATTTAACCTCAACAAACTCTCATTTATTTCAAGTAGCTAGTCAATTGAATTTACTATTAACTTTAGGATCAAACAAGGATGGCTAGTGTGTTTATCTATTAATATTAACAATAAGATCAAGTATACCTGGGCGCCAAATGGCAACTATAATTCGTAATGCCCACCAGAGATCATCATAATTAGCCATGTTTAGGACTATAGAAGATAATGAAGAAAGTAATTAAATTGTCTCGCAAAAAATAATATTGATAAAACCATTCAATCTATGTGGTCTTAATTTCAAACCTAGCATTAGTCATGCAAATATTTCATGAAAATTTTATTACTAAATCTATAATAATGAGACAACTTTCTTCCACAACTTTATTATAAATATCTGATCTCGAGTGGTAACTACAGAAAATGTTATATATATATATATATATATATATATATATATATAAAATATAATATATATATATATATATATATATATATATATATATATATATATATATTCCTCATTTATATATGACCGGAAATAAATTAGTAATCGATGCAGAGAACTCATAATTTATGTTCATAAGATAAAATTATTATTTAATTTAATACAAGATAAAAATTATCATAAATAAATTCTCCCCATTTAATTCCATTACTTCATTTTTCATTCTCAGCATCTATCACTTTTAATAGCTACAATTATATAACACGGAATGTCTGTGTTATGTTCTCTATTCTGAAAAACCTTAATCTTATTTCTCTAAACACACATATTCCTTTCAATCAACTATCAATGCATGATCACTATTCTAATAATAGTATAATAATTTTATTGTAATATGCTACTTGACTTCCAAACTAGCTTTTAGACTAATAATCGAACTGCTCTTTCTCAAGGTCTAGATCTGTCAAGAGATGCACTTATAAGTGATTACATTATAATTGATATGATCCCAAGTATGCTAAATTAAATTTTAATATGAGTTTACTAGTGGGAATCACTCTAAACACTGAGAACAGGAAAGGCATTTTATGTCTGCTCCCAATATTCACAACATTACAATAAACCAAATGATTAAATTTATTAAACTTAAATTAACTATTCCCTGTCATTTTATTATATATTATGTAATCTGTTAGACCAAATTTAACTAATAATTTTCAACATATCATCTTTTTGCCAAAGTAAACTAAGGACGTAAAACATGGACATTAATTATATAAATCGATCAAAAATTACTTATGTAAGTAATTTACGGAAATAAATTATAAAATTAAATTATGCAAATTAACTATGAAAATAAATTATGTGAAAATGAATTATGTAAAGTGAATTATGTAAAAATGAATTAAATGAATCGAATATGGAAATAATCAATATAAAAATTAATACTGTAAATCAATCATGGAAATAAATTATCAATATAAAATTAATTATGTGAATCGAATATGGAAATAATTAATATAAAATGAATACTGTAAATCAATCATAGAACTATATTATGAATATAAAAATGAATTATGTGAATCGAATATAGAATCAATCAATATAATAATGAATACACCTGAGTCTCATTTTACGCCATAGATAGGTTCCTCAGAAAATACGCGCAAACTTAATTGCGCAAAAATAGACGAAACTTACATTGAAAACAGAGGGATGTAGTCTGTGATTTTTCAAACTTCATGTAATAGCAAAGCACCAGTGTAAAATTACTTTAAAATTTGCATAAAAAAAAATTAGGAAATAAAATATGACTAATAAAAAATTTCAAATTTGAAAAAAATTGATACAAGACAAACTTTTTTTAACTATAATATTTAATTTTATTCAAAATAATATATTTTTATGCATAATTTAGAATACAGTAATTTACATTTTTTATACATGTTTTAATTATTATTATTTTCTGGTGACAACGTAATTAGTAATTCATCTTTCAGATGATGATTTTATTGTTTACGAAGCTCGCGATATCCAGATATACAACCATTTAGCTCTTGTTGGAATTTTAGAGCACGTTAATGATTAGTGTCATTAATAAGAAAATAATAATTGATTACATTTTTTTTTAAAAAGCAAAACAGTTTGTGATTTACAAGGCAAAATTAACACGCACGATGTTTGAACAAATTTACATTATAATCTTGTAAAATTTAATATGTGTATACATAAAATATGGAAATCATGATTTTAATTTCATTATTGCATAAAATCTTACTATTATAAAGCACTGAAAATATTGAAATTACTAAGATGAAAGTCAAATTCCAGAATGTGCTATTACTTTCAATATAACGTAAGTGCGCGAAATTTATTATTTAAAGTAATAGCACATTATCGGAAATCAACTTCCGGTGAAACACGAATCGTGCAACTTCAAAATCATGTTAAATAAGTCCACTAAAAAGAGACCCAGGTGTACTGTAAATTAATCATAGAACTAAATTATCAATATAAAAATGAATTATGTGAATCAAATATGGAAACAATCAATATAAAAATAAATAATTTAAATTTAAATATGAACTAATATCAGTTTTAAATATAGGTGCTGGATGTAGATTCTGGAGATATTTGAAACATCAAAACACAAGACACAATGTAATATTATAACAATAATAAATTTTTATTACATTAACAAGAATGGTAATAGATATAAATAAAAACACACTTCATATAATATTGTTACACTCAAATATATGATATCAGATCTACTAAAGATTAATATTTATGTTATGAATATATCTCTAACTTAACTAATTTTCTGAATGACTTATTCATTGTTTTGAGCCATTTATTTATCAAATATTTTTTAAAAAAAACGCTCATGCACGGAATCAGAATTCCGTATTTTAACTTTAAGAAAAACCTATAAATTCCTGCTCCCCTTTTTATTGCAAACATTATCAATTGGACTATTCCAAAATAATTTATCCATTTTAGTTATTTTAACCAGCAATAATAAATAATCATCAATGTCTAAATTATTTCCACAAGCAATAACTTTTACATTTCTTACGAAAAGGGTGATGTGCCATGAAAAATCTTTTACTGGTCTTGCAGATGGATTTAATTTCAAAAACCACAATTTTATATTCATGCCTGCTAGATATCCACATTTTTCAACCATATATATTTTGATAGGTCAGCATGTTGCCCTAGCTTGATGACACTCAATTTACCATCCTTCACAAAATCGACTATAGACCGGTTAGCTTTGAAATTAAAATTGTTGTCATCCCCCCATCAACACACATACATCTGACTGAAATTCTTATCCTGTCAAGGCAACTTTTATTCTACCCTACATAAGAAAAACACTCTTCATACTTCACATCACCATGCAGTATTTTATAATGTGAACACATCAGCATCTTGGTAAGAGAAATTAAAAAACAACAACTCCTATCTTCAAATGTTTGCTTTAGCCAGAGAGAGATCTCCCCTAGGACCTGGAATGCGTGTAGAACTTTTGTCTATACACTTACTCAATATAGGCATGCACAACATTTTCTACAACTTGAAAAATAACTCTAATAATAATTCCCTTTCTTAACAAAAATAATTGAACTGAAAATTGGTCATCTCCTACTGCCATAATAAATAAACCATAAGATAGTTATTTCCCATTTATGAGGTGATAAGATAACTGTACCTCAGTAATAACAAGCATTAAAAGCTCTATATATGCACAAACACACATTGATTGCAGTCTAGATAAATGAAAAAGACTAACCAGATCCCAAATCAAAGCTATGAATTTCCTCAATTTAAAAGGTCAAGACCACAAATACACACCTAGTATCTATATTAATAACAGATCATCAACATATATAACATAATAATGATTTTTCACATGGCCATTCAATCGCTCTTCATATATCTCATATTAAGCATAAAAAAAAAAATTTGTTAAGAATAAAAAAAAATATTTTGTGTCATTTTTTCTTTTTCCTTTTCTAAAAATTACGTAAGCATTTATACTTTAATGGGATCAAAATTATTTTCCCATCTTTTCTTTAAACATTTTAAAATATAAATAAAAATAAAATAAATTAATATAATCTTAAACTTTCTATAAAAGCATGCTACATGTTATATAAAAAAAACAAATAAAGAATGAATATTAAACATTACGATAGTCTTTTTCCATTGTCTCCTTCCTTTGAGGCCAAGTTTGATGACTTGCTGTTATTGTCCAAATTAATTGCAATTTAATTCATTTTTTTTATTTTTGAGATAGCTATATAGATGCACAGACAGTCCTTTTAATCAAAATGTATATAATAATGCACAAACAGTTCTTTAAATCAAAGGTATATAAAAATGCACATACAGTTCTTTAAATCAAATGTATATAAAAAAAATTAAAAGAGTTCTGCTGATTACCTTTCTATTCTGATGAGTTTCTTCCTGGGTTTGATCATAGTTGTTTTTTTTTTGTTTGTCTTTTTTTTTTCATTTTAAGTTCAAAATACAATTAAACAAGTAGATTTTGGTTATTAAACATGAATTGGCTTTTAAACATTATACAGAAGTTTGCTGCTGTTTCTTCAAATAAATTTTAACCAGCCAAATAATTACTGCAATATGAATTGGTCTTTTAATTGTAAGCATTTTTTAATGTAAAAGCAGTTTGGCAGTTCTCTCCTTAAATGAATTTTTAATAAGCCAAATAGATAGATTGTGGCATATAGCACAGAATATCTTATTAAAAGTTTATTTTTTCTTAATTGATTTAGGGAAAAAATTTTGCACCACTTATATATGAATTAGAAATTCATATTCTTGGTTATTATGTAAACTTTCTAAACATATTATTAAACTCTGAGAAAGAAAATTAAAAAAAATCAGAGAAAAAAACTTTCAGAGATAAATTAAATTTTTGAATTAGCAGGTTAGTTCTCAATTAGTTAAAGTCCCCTTCCTCATTTTCTCCAGCCTTTTTTATAAGTGCAAAGAGGAGGAAAGAAAAAAATATCTGTCAACTTTTCTTTCCAGGTCTGGATTCCTCTCTAACCTTCAATCAAGATCCTTCTCAGAATCAACCATTTTAAAGATCATTTATTAACTGTCAATTTTAACCACTAATTCCAGCTCCAATTTTGCCACATGACTAAACATATTTCTGGATAATCTATGAAAAAGCAATTAAAAGAAAATCCAATTAAAAGATAAGCTTACTGACAATTTTTGGTAAAATAAATGTTACATTTCTTTTCTTAAATAATTTCTTATTTAGATTTACATTTTAGAGCTAGGAATAATAAATTAGAACAGATTCATTTTTTTTTACACTTATCATGAAATAATATAAAACACTATATCAATTTCTATAAAGGAAAGAAAAAAAATCAAACCCATATATTTGTATCACACACACATACATATGCAGAACATTCAATAGAAAACTGGTTATTCAGAATACATGAGCATAACAGATCCACTATAATTTCCTATAATTACAAACATAAAATATCCATTATAATTTCTGATAATCACAAACATAAATATCCATTATAAGTTTTTATAATTTTAAGCCTATTCTCTTGAAAAGAAACTGTCAAACTAAAGCTACTGATAACTAATTCAATTTCAATTTTCACCAACATTTTAGTAATAAACATTAAAATTCATAAAGACTTTATCTTAGCCATACAAATATTTATTTCTCACTTATCATATTGGTAAATTATTATAGCAATGTACAAACAAAAACAAAAATCAACCCCCCTTGAATTAAATAATGCTAGCTATATTTTATACAAACACAAACTGTATTTCTATATATGTTACATTTGAGCTATACAGTTATTGATTTTTCAAATAAAACTTTTCAACTTTTTTTACATTAAAAAAATTTTTTTTTGCCTATAATTAGTTTCTTTTTCTTACAATTGATTTATAGATGAAATAAACCAAAGGTCACATTCCTCACCATTAGATATATAAAAAAAAATTATTTATTTATTAACCACCAATCAAAAATTACATTACACAAGATATGTACACATCTCAAGTTTGTTGGTGCCATATCCACTGCTTATCCTGACTTTAATGGAATAGGCTTCAAGCTACATGCATTATAGGTTCCTCTAGTTCCTTCTGGGATAGAAAGCAAGAAAGCATTTTCTCCTTTCTGTTCTATTATTTCATATGGCCCTTCATACAAGTTTCGAAATTTACTAAAAACATTTCTCTGTGGATTATTCACATGAGGGGTTCGAACTAGAACAAAGTTATGTAATTTAAATGGGTGTGGTCCAGTTTTGGATTGTTTTATATGTTTTTATCCATCTCTTTAGATTACTTCTGACTTCTGCTTGATCCCTTGCTATTTTTATATTTTCCAGAATTACTGGCAAGGGAGTCTTAACTAAAACAGGCTCATGCTTACCAAAATGAAGTCGAATGGGAGTAAATTTGCTTGACTCTTTAAATGTAATATTAATATACTAAATTATCGGAGGCAATTTATTAACCCATTGTGATTATCCCTTATATAAACCCTAAATAGTCTTCCTAACTCTCTCATTACTCTTTCACATGGGTTACATTGTGGATTTCTAATTGAACTCATATGTGATGAACATTATTCCTTCTAATCCATCTATTCCACATGCTGGAGATGAAAGCTGTAGCATGATCAGTTAAAATATTAATAGGTTTGCCCACTATGGGAATTTGAAATTGTTCCAGACATTTAATTATGCCCTTATCATCAGCTTTTGGAACTGGGTAAGCTGAGACATACTTTGTGAATACATCACAAGTATAAATTTCTTTCAGTTGAAAGGTGGAAGCGACCCGTAGAAATCAATTGCCAATAGTTCATTAGGTTTGTCAGGTAAAATTGGCTGTAAAAACCCAGCATAAGATTTTCCACTAGGTTTACTTTTTAAACAAACTAGGCATGTTTTAAGTCTGTTAATAATAGTTTCAGACATTCTAGCCCAGTAAAAATATTGTAGCAGAATATATTATATTTATATGTCCATATTGACAATATACATAATATATAAGTTTATTAATGAGACAAGGTGGAACTACTACTCTCCAGGAATTATCTGATTGTTTGTTTACTTTCTTCATCAGAATTCCTTTTTCTAATTTATAACTATTTTTAATTTTATTTATAAATTTATTTTCATCACTTGGTTGGTTTAAATTGCTTAAAATATCAATATTTTTTTTTAAACGACCAACCTGTTTTTGCAAATTGATTAACCCCTTATATTGTTCTACAATGGACACTTCCAGAAATTCAATTTCAGTGCTACTTATAATAATATTTTCTGTATGTGGATATGCATAAACTACATTGCCTGGGTGTCTACTCAAAATATCAGCCACCAAGTTATTTTTTTGCCTTCGCAATAGACTATTTTATAATTAAACTGTTGGAGATACAGACTCCATCTGACCAATCGCTCATTATTGAGATAACTCTTATTCAGAAACTCAAGACTGCGATGATCAGACAGAACAATAATTTCTGATCCCAAAAAAATCTGTCTTAATTTCTGAAAACCTCATACTATTGCCAGAGGTTCCTTTTCCATTGTAGAATAATTAAGTTCCGCTCCTCTTAAGTGATGACTAAGAAAGTATAAACTTTTGGCTCCTTTAAATCATTCAGCTGATAGAGAATATAACCCCCAATCTGCGTCCACTACTATCAGTCTGTAAATGAAATTTTTTTTCAAAGTTAGGATAATCCAAAATAACAGTTTTTAAAAATGTACTTTTAATTTTATTAAATTCAATAATATGTTCTGAGGTCCACTCCCATCTTTCACTTTTTTTAAGCAAAATAGATAAATGCATAGTATCATAAGCTAGGTTACTATAAAATTTATGATAATAATTACACAGTCTCAAGAATAATCTTAATTGTTTATGTGTCTTAGGCTGTGGAAAATTGTTAATGGCTTCAATTTTATCCGGATGAGGTTTGATCCCATCCTTACTAATTAAATGGCCAAGAAACATAATTTCTTTGGCAGCAATTGTACATTTTTCAAGGTTAATTTTAATATTATTTATCTGACACTCGTATAAAAATTAGTTTTAAATGTTGTAAATGGTTTTCCCAGCTCTCTGAAGCAATTACGATGTCATCAATGTACATGATTAAAACTTTTTGCAGTTGCTTAGAGAAGGCCATGCTTAGACATCTGATCAAGCTAGCACCACTGTTTACTAAACCAAAGGGCATCCTTTGGAAGATATAGAATTGACCCTGATAACGGAATGCTGTATATTTTGATCATCTTTATGTAGTGGTATCTGCCAATAGCTAGCAGTCAAATCAAATGTGAAAAAAAATGCTCTTCCCTTTAAATTTAATAAATAACTCATGGGCAGGAGAAGGAATATCACACTCAGGAACAGTAGCTTGGTTAAGCATATGCGCATCCAAGCACCCTCTGATCATACCATTTTTCTTTTTTACTAACACTAACAAATTCACAAAGGGAGAATGGCTTTTTTTATTATTTGCCATTTGATCATATTATCAATTTGCTGTTGGACTTCAGCTTGATATTGATATGGAATGGGGTATGTGTGCTGCTGGAAAGGCTCATTTGATTTTAAATAAATTCTATGTACATATCCTTTTAATATGCCAGGTATTTTTGAAAAAACACTTTTATTCAAGGATAACAATTGATAGAGTTATTCATAGTATTCACTGCCAATTGCATATGAACCATATAACTTTAATTTAATATTCATATCAACTGTTACTTCCTGTATACACATTAATTGATCTTGCTGACTAACTATATTATTCACAAAATTACAGCTTTCAGACTGGCATTTAAAATTTTTATTTTTATAATCGACAAAACAATTGTTCATATCCATGTAAGTCAGAACAGATAATGGCCTCATGGATCAAACCTGGCATTATTAAAAACACATGATTAAACTTGGTAACATTTAATTTTAAAGTCAGATAAATCTGCTTATTATATAATTTGCTTTTCTTCCCATTTGCCAAATTAATTTGAATTGTTTTTATAGGCAGAGTGGGAATAATCTCATTTTTATTAGAAATTTTTAAATAAGTCTCCTCAGATAAAATAGAAGCTTGCCTACCTGAGTCGACCAATGCATTTATTATTAGTCCAGCAACAGACATTTGAATGAGTGGACAGTTATATAAAATAGGAGGCTCAACTACTCAGTGTTGTTCTAAATAATCAACCCTTAAATCTATAATATTTATAATCCACATGATTTTGCTCCTCTCTTGAATATGAGGTCCCCGGAGTGAGAAACTATTCTTCAAGGTCCATTTCAGTTTAATGCACCAGAACTAGTTTTACCTTTTACAATCGTTTTGGTGCAGTTTTTACACCACTTGTAGATGGTTGACTTAAATGAGTTGAATTTACTTTACTTAAGAGTCTCTGGATTCGAACGCCACCCTTACTATAAGGACTAACTTGGTTATGCATATGTTCTCGGAGGTTTTTAAAATTATGGCAAGGAGGCTGCCTAAAGAATAAATTAATATTGCTCATTGATGGTTGGTATTCCCTGCTGGCTCTTGGTTTACTCTCCAAGTTTCTCTCACTCGTTTCGAGTGATTCCAATATCTCAGCTATCTCCTCAATAGTCTGACGATTAGCAGCAATTAAAATTTGTTCAATATGTCTAGACAAACTGTGTCATATTATTCTGACAATTTGTGACTCAAGGAAAAGCAGTTAAGGTTTTTAATTTTAATGCTTGGCTCCGAAAGTATTGGGTGTAACTGCCCTTTTGCAAATTATACTTCTCCAGTGACACTCTATAATAAATATTGTCCTGCTTATCCCCCCCCTAAAGCATGACAATATTATATGCCTGTAGTCCCCATAGGTGTGTGGTCATTCAAACAATAAGTATGACCAATCTTTAGCACTAGCATACAGATGATTGCTGGCTATTGTGATTTTTTTTGCTTTCTGTGAGGCTGCATAGTACAAATAACTCCTCCAGATTCATCAAGTACTCTGATAAATTTTCTAAGTATTCCCCTCTAAAACTTTTAATTTTGAGAAACTTTAAAGCCATCACACTGTTATACACACTGACTCCACTAAAACACTATGAATTTTACTAACTCTTTCCCCATAATTTTTCTCATGTACCTTATTCGAATGACCCATCACAACCTGTTTAATTAGGGTGCTACCATCCACTATTTCTTGAGAACAGTATTTCTATCTTCGCTGATATCTAGATTTCCACATGATTGTAATTCATCTATCTGTTAGTTGATCCTAATTAATTTATCTTTCCATTTTAATTTACTGATCATTTCATGCACATATTCATGTTGCTTAGGCTAAATTTTCTCTAACTGGCTATTTATCTCATGATTAATGCCTACTTCTTTGTCTGACCATTTGTTAACCTTTTGGCCAACCATATATAATTCTCTTTGAACTTGTTTGAGGCCTTCTTGTATCCCAATGTTCAGAGTTTGATGATCCTCCTCTGATTTTTGAAATTTACTATTCATCTCATATTTAAATTGATCTACCAAACAATTCCATTGAACCTCTATACTTTGCAATTGCCTATGAATTACCTTTACTTGCTATTTTGTTTCTCCTATTTTCTCTTCGAGCTTTTCTAAATGATTTTTTGAAGTTTATTTTCCTTCCTACCAATCTATATCAATTGAAGCAAGCTGACTACTTAACTGTTCAGTGATTTCTTGTCTACTATGAACCAACATTTTGTCCATTTTTTCTTTATACTCATTTTGCAATAGTTCCTTAGCCTGACATATTTTTGCTTCTAAGTTATCTTTCAGATCCTTTATCTGCTCTTTTACTATTAAATTTAAATATTCTACTGACTCTTGAGCATCTTTTTGATTCATCTCAATAGCCTCCTTCACTTTACTTTCTAAAGATTCTATTTTTTTCTTCCAATTGAACACTTTTTAAGTTACAATTCTGACTAAATGCCTTTAACTGACTACCTAACCAAGGTTTTTGAGCGTTTATTTTGCTCTCTAATACATCTATTTTTTAACTCTTCTTTTAAGCTACATTGATATGTGTCCAATCACTCATTCTGTGTATCTCGCCTATTATTCTGGGTGTCTAATCTGGCATTTTGATTGTCTATTCTTTCATTTAATTCTTCCCTTAAGGCATCAGTACTTTGCGCATGTAATTTTTCATTTAACTCTTCCTTTTGAGCATCTAATTTCTTATTTACTTTGTTGAACGCTTCCTTTTGAGCATCTAAATTTTTCTTCATCATCTCTTGTATCATCGAGAAAAGTGTTTGGCTATCTGCACTTGTGATTTTAGTTTCCGCTATCTCTGGACTCATGGGAACCAATTCTGCTAATTTTGGGACTTCCTCACTTTCTAGTTCTTTTTCTATATACTCCATTTTCCTTTACTTATCTCTGAATTTTCTGGCTAACTTAAGTATATATTTAATTATATAGATTTTAATAAATATGTGCATATCTCCTTTCCCCTCCATCAACGTGAGCCAAAATCCACCCCCAATGAGCTCTGCATAAATGATCCAACAAATCTACCCCATCTATCTATTCACTGTATATTTCGACCTTTAAACTCTACAAGTGTTTTATAATATTTCAATATCCAAACTCCATACACCTTTTAATAATTGATGATAAAATTATGTCTTATTGATTGATTTCCAAATATCATAGATTGATTCACAAAATAAACGTTTTTTTTATATAGTTTAATCCTATAGCACACAGATTGATGATGATTTTTTATTATCCATCATCTATGCACACACTTAAGTTTACAATATATATATATATAATGTCCCAATTACACTCATAAATCTTTATAGTTTTACCTCCATCCATAGATTATCTTACGGCACCAAAAATTAATATATATTTTTACAAATCTATAAATTTAAACTAACTTTCTTTTACTCTTTATAACATCCTCATCCACAGATGATTATCAGGCCTTCGTTATGGCACCAATCTTTACACTTAGTGTGGCCTCAACTTTTCCTCAGTGCAATCTTTAACTTATTTAACCTCAACAAACTCTCATTTATTTCAAGTAGCTAGTCAATTAAATTTAATATTAACGTTAGGATCAAACAAGGATGGCTAGTGTGTTTATCTATTAATATTAACCTTAAGATCAAGTATACCTGGGTGCCAAATTGCAACTATAAATCGTAATGCCCACCAGAGATCATCATCATTAGCCATGTTTAGGACTATAGAAGATAATGGAGAAAGTAATTAAACTGTCTCTCAAAAAAATAATATTGATAAAACCATTCAATCTTTGTGGTCTTAATTTCAACCTAGCATTAGTCATGCAAATATTTCATGATAAATTTATTATTAAATTTATAATAATGAGACAACTTTCTTCCACAACTTTATTATAAATATCTGATCTCGAGTGGTAACTATGGAAAATGTTATATACATTTCTCATTTATATATGACTGGAAATAAATCAGTAATCGATGCAGAGAACTCATAATTTATGTTCATAATATAAAATTATTATTTAATTTAATACAAGATAAAAATTATCATAAATAAATCCTCCCCATTTAATTCCATTACTTTATTTTTCGTTCTCAGCATCTATCACTTTTAATAGCTACAATTATATAACACGGAATGTCTGTGTTATGTTCTCTAATCTGAGAACCCTTAATCTTATTTCTCTAAACACACATATCCCTTTCGATCAACTATCAATTCATGATCACTATTCTAATAATAGTATAATAATTTTATTATAATATGCTACTTGACTTCCAAACTAGCTCTTAGACTAATAATCGAACTGCTCTTTCTCAAGGTCTAGATCTGTCAAGAGGTGCACTTATAAGTGATTACATTGTAATGGATATGATCCCAAATATGCTAAATTAAATTTTAATATGAGTTTACTAGTGGGAATCACTCTAAACTCTGAGAGCAGGAAAGGGATTTTATGTCTGCTCCCAATATTCACAACATTACAATGAACCAAATGATTAAATTTATTAAACTTAAATTAACTATTCCCTGTCATTTTATTCTATATTATATAATCTGTTTGACCAAATTTTAATTAATAATTTTAAACCTATCATATTTTGCCAAAGTAAACTATGGAAGTAAAACATGGACATTAATCATATAAATCGATCAAAAATTACTTATGTAAGTAATTTACAGAAATAAATCATAAAATTAGATTATGCAAATTAACTATGAAAATAAATTATGTGAAAATGAATTATGTAAAGTGAATTATGTAAAAATGAATTATATGAATTGAATATGGAAATAATCAATATAAAAATTAATACTGTAAATCAATCATGGAAATAAATTATCAATATAAAATGAATTATGTGAATCGAATATGGAAATAATTAATATAAAATGAATACTGTAAATCAATCATAGAACTAAATGATCAATATAAAAATGAATAATTTAAATTTAAATATGAACTAATATTAGTTTTAAATATAGGTGCTGGATGCAGATTCTGGAGATATTTGAAACATCAAAACACAAGACGCAATGTAATTTTATAACAATAATAAATATTTATTACATTAACAATAATGATAATAAATAAAAATAAAAACACACTTAAATATAATATTGTTACACTCAAATATATGATATCAGATCTTCTAAAGACTAATATTTATGATACGAATACATCTTTAACTTAACTAATTTTCTGAATGACTTTTCATTGTTTTGACCCATTTATTTATCAAATATTTAAAAAAAAAACGCTTACGCACAGAATCAGAAGTCCGTATTTTAACTTAAAGAAAATATATAAATTCCTGCTCCCCTTTTTATTGCAAACATTATCAATTGGACTATTCCAAAATAATTTATCCGTTTTAGTTATTCTAACCAGCAATAATAAATAATCATCAATTTCTAAATTATTTCAACAAGCAATAACTTTTACATTTCTTATGAAAAGGATGATATGCCATGAAAAATATTTTACTGGTCTTGCAGATGGGTTTAAATTCAAAAACAACAATTTTATGTTCATGCCTGCCAGATATTCACATTTTTCGACCATATATATTTTGATAGGTCAGCATGTTGCCCTAGCTTGACGACACTCAATTTACCATCCTTCACAAAATCGACTATAGACCGGTTAGCTTCAAAATTAGATTCTTTGTCATCGCCCAATCAAGACACATACATCTGACTGAAATTCTCATACTGTCAAGGCAACTTTTGTTCTATCCTACATAAGAAAAACACTCTACATACTTCATATCACCATGCAGTATTTTATAACGTGCACACATCAGCATCTTGGTAAGGAAAATTAAAAAACAACAACAACTCCTAACTTCAAATGTTTGCTCTAGCCAGAGAGAGGTCTCGCCTAGGACCTAGAATGTGTGAAAAACTTTTGTCTATACACTTACTCAATATAGGCATGTACAGCATTTTCTACAACTTGAACAATAACTCTATTAATAATTCCCTATCTTAACAATAATAACTGGAGTGAAAATTGGTCATCTCCTACTGCCGTAGTAAATAAATCATAAGACAGTTATTTCCAATCTATGAGGTGGTAAGATAACTGTACCTCAGTAATGATGAGCATTAAGAGCTCTACATATGCACACGCATACATCAATTACAGTCTAGATAAATGACAAAGACTAACCAGATCCCGAATCAAAACTATGAATTTCCTCAATTTAAAAGGTCAAGACCACAACAACACACACACCTAGTATTGTACCGGTCGAAACCCACCACCACCGCAAGTCAAATCGGATTCAAACTCAGGCGGTTCAAAACTGAATTCAAACCCAACTCAACAGCTCAGATAGCAGAAATCGACGGCACAGTGCTATGCGCCAAGAAACTAGTTCAACGGTTGGTGAGGACTAGAGACCCTTGCACTGACACGAATATCTAATAATTAATTACTTTGAATACTTTTTAAATCAAATCATATGTATGTTCGGGTTGCCAACACAGATAGCGGGTATGAACATTTAAATAATTATAAAAAGAATGATGAACTAAGAAACCAAGTATGTTAGAAAATATTTAATAATAATAATAATTTGTTTTGTTCAATAAAATATAGATTGCATTAGTTACCTCTAGTCTTTAAAAGAATTTATAAATATAATAAGAGTGGCGGTCCTTATCATATGCCAACAAGTATTACACAACATGAGATTCTATGTCTATGCCCCCAATGAGAAATATAAAGGCAGATAAAGGTATTCATTAAGAACGGAAATGATTGTTCTAATTCTATTACGGTGGAATGTGAGATTTATTTTCACATTCGGAATTCTATTCATGAAGAGCAAAACGTATTTTAAGGCATAACTTTAATCTTGATTTGAAAACTGATTTAAACTAAATATATTTGAGAATTGGTTCGACTTTAATTTAAATCACTTCACGAATTACGAGCACGGAGCGGGTTTTACCGGAAGAAAGATGCAATGGTACTGACGAATTACAAGGCAGAGAGTAAAATTGAAAGATGATCGCTAGTCGATGATCAAAGTCCTATGGCGGCTTGCATTTGGCAAGTCTTACGCCCTTTGACTAATGAATCGGAAAGGAAGTACTTTCTTCCTCGAGAAATTTAAATATGATCACCGACCAGCCTAACGGAGCGGAAGATGGCCTTACGTCAGCAACATTTGATGATGATGACTTGATAGTCATCGTTGAAAAATAAAACCCATGTAGAATGCTCTACGTGATGACTTGACCAATTCATTAAAGTCAAACGAGCTTTTATCGACTATTTTAAAACATTTATAAACTATATTAATTATGCCCTAATATCGTGCCCTTCCTGAATATTAATATAAAATAACAAAAGTGGAATTAAAATACATTTAACCCTTTATCGACCCTTTTTGCAATAAAAACATTTAAGGTTATATTCGAATAAATATATATTAGTAGAACAAGAAGTCAATATTTTAACATTTTGTGAGTATATAAACACTTGTAACTTAGAAGCTGGGGACATAGGTGAAAAATGGAGCTAATAGTTTATTATTAGCCAATTATAAAAATAATAAACATGTAATATTTTCTTTCGACTCGATGATTAATAGAACTTTCAAATTTAGTTCTAATGGGCGAGAATCACTATTTGAAATTAATATTATAATATTTGCATGAGGCAAATGGAATCAAAGGGCTCATCGAGTCGAAAGATTATTGGCATATAATTTTTAAATACGACATTAATAAAGCACACTAACATATATATATTAAACGAACCGCCAGGTAAGAAAAGAAAAAGTTTAAAGACTAGAGATCTAAAGAATTACGCTATAGATTTACAGTAGCATTTGATAACTAAAAGGTGTTACAAAGATTTACATTACAGAATAAAAGAGCTCTTAAAAAGAAGGAGTATAAAATAAAGTTCGAACTGGCCAGAAAGTTTAACGTTCATATTACCATTCCGTGCTTGTCCTTAAGTTACTCCTCCAAGTTGTTGAAACATAGGCATCATTGGTTAACTACTGGAATAGTATTTTAGTAGCTTTCATTATTTTAGCAGAATGATCGATCCGGAAAACGGTTCAGCAGCTCCAGTGAAGATTCCTCGGGACTTTAGGAACCGTAGCCAGACCCCTGATGTTCTAGCCCTCTATCATGATGAAATACAATTTTTATACACACAGAGTTCACTGCACAACTCTACAATCAAAACTAGTCTTTTTCTTTACTTTTCAGGGCTATATATCTACTGTTCACTGATGCCTCCGGCTAGCGCTCATTTTCTTATCAATCTGGTTTTTTTTTTTTATAATTAGTTGTTTTCAGAAATATTCCTTCGATAAGGCCTTCAAACTAATTTTTGAATTCCTTTCCTAATTAGAAAATGAATTCTTAAAGTCTGAAATGATTTTAATTAAAAATTGAATTCTTATCTTTTTTTTATTAATAAAACTTTACTGTTGTTTTTGAGAATTTGAAAGCCTTTGGAAGGAATGTAGCTTTTAATCGCAAAACTTTACAAATTATTTAAAAGTAAAAAAAAACAAGTATTCCCGATGCAATGAAACTTTCGAACAATTATATACATTTAATATTTACAAATATATATACGCACAATCCACGCAATTTAATATATATAAATTCATGAATATTTTATCATGAATTTATTTAGAGAATTGATCCAATTTAAACTAAACTAATTAATTTTACTACGTATTTGAAACAAGTTATTCATTATGAAAATTAGCGTGGATTGAACGTATAAAGCCCCATTGCATCGGAAATTTAAGGTTAGTATTAGGGTAAATAACATGAAGCTAGGATCGAACTCAGATCCGACTGCTTCAGTATCTATATTAATAACAGATCAACACATATAGCATAATAATGATTTTTCACATGACCAACCAATCGCTCTTCATATGTCTAATATTAATCATAACAAAAATTTTGTTAAGAATAAAAATATTTTGTATCATTTTTTCTTTTTCCTTTTCTAAAAATTACATAAGCATTTATACTTCAATGGGATCAAAATCATTTTCCTTTCTTTCCTTTAAACATTTTCAAACATAAATAAAAAAAATTAAATTAATATAATCTTAAAGTTTCTATAAAAGCATGCTACATGTTATATAAACAAAACAAATAAAGAATGAATATTAAACATTACGATAGTCTCTTTCCATTGTCTCCTTCCTTTGAAGCCAAGTTTGATGACTTGCTATTATTTTTCAAATTAATTGAAATTTAGTTCATTTTTTTATTTTTGAGATAGCTATATAGATGCACAGACTGTCCTTTTAATAAAAATGTATATAAAAATGCACAGTTAATTCTTTAAATCAAATGAATATAAAAATGCACAAACTGTTTTTTTAAATCAAATGTATATAAAAAAAATAAAAGTGTTCTGCTGATTACCTTTCCATTCTGATGAATTTCTTCCTGGGTTTGAACATAGTTGTTTTTTTTTGTTTGTCTTTTTTTTTTCATTTTAAGTTCAACATACAGTTAAACAATTAGATTTTGGTTATTAAACGTGAATTGGCTTTTAAACATCATACAGAAGTTTGCTGCTGTTTTCTTCAAATGAATTTTAACCAGCCAAATAATTATTGCAATATGAATTGGTTTTTTTAACATTATATAGCAATTTGACAGTTCTATCCTTAAATGAATTTTTAATAAGCCAAATAGATAGATTGCGGCATTCAGCACAGAATATCTTATTAAAGGTTGATTTCTCCATAATTAGCTTTAGGAAAAAAATATGCACCACTGATATATCAATTAGAAATTCATAATCTTGGTTATTATGTAAGCTTCCTAAACATATCGATTAAACTCTGAGCAAGAAAATTGGAAAAAATCAGAGAAAAAAACTTTCAGAGATAAAATTTGACAATCTAGTTTTTTTAATTAGCAAGTTACTTCTCAATTATTAAAGCCATTTCCCTCATTTTCTCCAACCCATTTTTAGGTGCAAGGAGGAGGAACAGAAATAAAATATCTGTCATCTTTTCTTTCTATGTCTGGATTTTTTTCTTGACTGTCAATCAACTTCTCAGATCAACCATTTTAAAGATCATTTATTAACTGTCAATTTTAACCACTAATTCCAGCTCCAAATTCACCACATGGCTAAACATATTTCTGGATAATTTATGAAAAAGCAATTAAAAGAAAATCCAATTAAAGATAAGCTTACTGACAATTTTTGGTAAAATAATTGTTACATTTCTTTACTTAAATAATTTCTTATTTAGATTTACATTTTAGAGCTAGGAATAATACATTAGAACAGATTCATTTTTTTACACTTATCATGAAATAATATAGAACACTGTATCAATTTCTATAAAGGAAAGAAAAAAATCAAACCCATATATCTGTATCACACACAAATACATATGCAGAACATTCAATAGAAAACTGGTTATTCAGATTACATGAGCATAACAGATCCACTATAATTTCTTATAATTACAAACATAAAATATCCATTATATTTTGTGATAATCACAAACATAAATATCCATTTTATTTTTTTATAATTTTAAGACTATTTTTTTGAAATGCAACTGTCAAACTAAAGCTACTAATAACTAATTCAATTTCAATTTTCACCAACTTTTTAGTACTAAGCATTAAAATTCATAAAGACAAATATTTATTTCTCAATTATCATGTTGGTAAATTATTATAGCAGTGTACAAAAAAAAACAAAAATCAACCTCCCTTGCATTAAATAATGCTAGCTATATTTTATACAAATACAAATTGTATCTCTATATATGTTACATTTGAGCTATACAGTTATTGATTTTTTTAAATAAAACTTTTCAACTTTTCTTACATTAAAAACAATTTTTTTGCCTACAATTACTTTCATTTTCTTACAATTGGTTTATAGATGAAATAAACCAAAGGTCACAAGATATATATATATATATATATATATATATATATATATATCTTGTCACTAGTTGATATATATATATATATATATATATATATCAACTAGTGAGAAAGTCATCTGAGAATCATAAACTTGTACCTGAATATATTTTACAAATACTAAATATTACATTAAATAAGAATGATATTTTATGCAAAGAGATATAAATAAAAAATATTTAACACTCAAGAACATATATAAAATTAATAAAATAGTGTGTACCATATAAAGCCTTTCCATCCTTCTCCGGACTCTGAGTAGGCTATTCATCTATTCATCCAGAGTGGTGAGGACTTCCTTGAACATGGCACTATTCAGCAGCTTTCATAATTACTTGATAACTGGAAGGAGACATTTCTGACAGCAGAAGCAGAACTAGGCAGGCATGCTGACTGGGGGTCCCCAACCCCATGACCATTTCACTGAAGGGAGTACACTTGTGTTTTAAATATCAGCACCTTCCAGTAAACAATGATCTGTGCTGCACTAATAAGAATTGGCTAGTTGGAAACTATCTTGACATTTACTCATCTGCATGAAATAAAATATATAGAACTTGAACAGCTGACTGTCTACTTCTGTATGTTCTGCTTTCACTCTCTACATTTTCATAAGTTGAATAAATTCATTAACTTCACTTCCAACTTTAAGGTTTAAACAGGCCAGTTAAGATCCAATAAGTCAGCAAGCAGGTTAAAAAAGTCCAATAAGTTAACATGAATGAGTTAATGATTGACTGATTCAGTGAGTGAATGATTGACTGAGAGAGAGAGTTAGTAAGAGTGAATGACTGAATGTCCGAATCCCCAAATACCTGGTGAACAGCTTCTATATGCCTACTCATTACAATCTCAATCTAGGTACCCCTCTAAAAACATTTTATTAGCTAATTTTGAAATTTGTTAATGAATCCATACAATGCATGAACCATTACTATGTAATCCCCTAATTAATGTCAAGAATTTTTATTTTTAATTAAATTTTCTTTCTACTCCAACCAATATCTGTTTCAACATACTAACAACAACAAAAAAACATTTGAATATATAAGATATTTTTGGATAATCAGATTACACTTAAAATATATTTTTAATTAAATTAGATATCTTTTCCTATCGGCATTAACTTAAATTTCAACAAACTCTTTTGTCAAGTTGAAATATTTGATAATTAAAAAAAAGAGGCAAGATTACTTATCTACTAAAAATATAATTGCCTTTAGGCTTTTTTTAAAATTAGAATACCCTCCCCCCACTGCTTAAATGCATTTGTGAAAAAAAAAACCACTAATAAAACTCTTCATTTAAAATTATTTATTTGTTGGAACATTTACATATTTCCGTTTCCTTTTTTTACAAGCATTTACCAAAAAAATATAAATACAAATTATGCATAAACATCTTTGTGTTTATTTAAAAAAAATGAACATAAAATTATAATAAACATTTTTTATAAGCATATAGCTAGTATGCTAACACATCAAATTATAAATTATAAGCCTTAAATATTGGCTTTTCTTGTGTGTGCAAGTATATAATATATCTAAAGACATCTCCACTTATTTTATAATCTACCTTAATTTTAATTTATATAGATAGTATGCACCCCCTTTAGTGACTTTATTGCATATTGTCAGCCATTTGCTTACATAATACCATCTTATGCTTGGCCATATGAAGTGTGCCTGTCATAATACCCCCTTCCCAAATAAGACATTTAAATGGAATTATCATTTAACATCTTTTACTCATTAATTACATTTTCCATTTTTTAAACAAAATTTTATAATGTAAAACAATAAACATATAAAAAGTAAACATTTGTGTTTGACCCACACTTTTATCCACATGAATCTTTATCGAGGAGAAGATATGACATCTGAAAACCTGAGGTATGAAACCCCATCTCCCAAGCATCGACACAGGCCAAGCCTGCACTGACCTCCCCTTCCTCCCCAGGACAAAAACCCTAAGAGAGACAGAATCATGGTGTTATATTTAGAATTGTATGATAGCTAAGCAAAGTAAAATGTGAGAGTCAAATGACTACATCTTAAAACAAAAAGGCAGGTATTGCTAACCAAGAGCCCTACTGAAGTATTAATTTGAGTGAACACACCCCTGCTCACTCTTTATTGAGACTTATAGAGTATTTTGCATTATTGAAAAATTGTTCCCAGAGGAATTTTTATCTCTGCCGCTCCACTGTACCCATGCTTGTAACTTCTTGAGACTTAAAGGGTCTTTTGCAATGGAATAGATCCCAGAAAAATTTTCATCTCTGCATACTCTGCCACAGTGTTATGGAACTTCCCAACCACACAAAGACCTCCAACTGCTTTTCTGCACTATCACCATCTTTAATGCCAGGTCACAGACTGACCTATATACACAAAACTTGGAAAACTGAAGTCCACATATCTGGCCCTCAAATGACACAACCAAGCAACTTCACTTATTCTACTTCCAGAAAACATTTCATTTTGATTTAAATTTATTTATTATTTTACTCAGATTCACGTTTATTACCCATGTCAAATAATTTTATTCAAGCTCATAGTTCATTTACAAATCCCTTGTGTTTTCTTGTTTTATTTAACAATCCATCCTAGTATATATATATATATATATATATATATATATATATATATATATATATATATATATATATATATATATATATATATATATATATATATATATATATATATATATATATATATATATATATATATATCAAAACTACCCCAAATCTAAAATTAAACCAGACCAGCATAAAAATAATATTAAAACACAACCTAAGGTTTCATTGCTACAAGCAGACTTCTCAAGTGTAAAGAACTACAAAAAAACCACACATTATATATACTATTAAAAACTACCCACAAATCCATTCACTTCCCATCCACCCTTAATATTAAAAGAACTCTTAAATAAGTTAATTGCTTCAGAATAATAAATTTTCAATAATAAAGACTCTTTAATTCTTCTTTTGATTTCATTTCTCTCAAAGAAGACAACCTTAGCTTCATCAAAATCAATAGTGTGGCCTGTATCTTTTTCATGGACATACAAAGCAGAACTAAGATATCTATTTTTAACTCTACTTTTATGAACCTTTATTCTTTCATTTAAACTCAAACTACTCTGACCTATGTAAACCTTCTTACCAAATAAACAAGGAATAAAATATACCACACCAGGAATAGTCTTTCTATCAAAAACTTCTTTTGTATTATTTAATAAATTATTCAATGTAACACCCCTTTTCCAAGCAATTTTCTTATTTCCAAACAATTTACTATTTCTAGACACAATTTTATAAGAAGACAATTTAAATGGCAAAGAAATAAAATCATATTTTTCTTTAACCTTTACATCCTTACAAATATTACTATTAAATAAAATACTTTTAACAAATTTATCAGAGTATCCAACACTCAAATAATCTTTATAAAATTGATATTTCTGAAACAAAGCTACCCCACTAGAATTATTTAATTTAATATTCCTATGACAATAATTCCTTAAAGCAGCTACTTTATGAGATACAGACTGATAGCTATCAGGTTTAATTATAGATCTTAATTCTTTACTTTGAACTAAATGACTGCACAATAAACAATTAGTTTCTATATTTCTAATCACTAAAAGATCTAAAAATTTTAACTTACCAAAATCTAACCCCCCTCCTTCTAACACAAATTTTATAGAAGGATCAAAACAATTAAACTCATTTACAAATTCCTTCAATTTATCATTCTCAACTACAAATAAACAATCATCAACATATCTGACAAATAATTTTTATAAGATTAAGGAAGGGTGGATAATAGGTTATATTATTTCTCCTTTAGTATGTTCAGTTTATATTAGTTTTATGGAAGAGGAAATTATTATTAAAAAGAATTGTTTATATGTAAAATTATTTGTCAGATATGTTGATGATTGTTTATTTGTAGTTGAGAATGATAAATTGAAGGAATTTGTAAATGAGTTTAATTGTTTTGATCCTTCTATAAAATTTGTGTTAGAAGGAGGGGGGTTAGATTTTGGTAAGTTAAAATTTTTAGATCTTTTGGTGATTAGAAATATAGAAACTAATTGTTTATTGTGCAGTCATTTAGTTAAAAGTAAAGAATTAAGATCTATAATTAAACCTGATAGCTATCAGTCTGTATCTCATAAAGTAGCTGCTTTAAGGAATTATTGTCATAGGAATATTAAATTAAATAATTCTAGTGGGGTAGCTTTGTTTCAGAAATATCAATTTTATAAAGATTATTTGAGTGTTGGATACTCTGATAAATTTGTTAAAAGTATTTTATTTAATAGTAATATTTGTAAGGATGTAAAGGTTAAAGAAAAATATGATTTTATTTCTTTGCCATTTAAATTGTCTTCTTATAAAATTGTGTGTAGAAATAGTAAATTGTTTGGAAATAAGAAAATTGCTTGGAAAAGGGGTGTTACATTGAATAATTTATTAAATAATACAAAAGAAGTTTTTGATAGAAAGACTATTCCTGGTGTGGTATATTTTATTCCTTGTTTATTTTGTAAGAAGGTTTACATAGGTCAGAGTAGTTTGAGTTTAAATGAAAGAATAAAGGTTCATAAAAGTAGAGTTAAAAATAGATATCTTAGTTCTGCTTTGTATGTCCATGAAAAAGATACAGGCCACACTATTGATTTTGATGAAGCTAAGGTTGTCTTCTTTGAGAGAAATGAAATCAAAAGAAGAATTAAAGAGTCTTTATTATTGAAAATTTATTATTCTGAAGCAATTAACTTATTTAAGAGTTCTTTTAATATTAAGGGTGGATGGGAAGTGAATGGATTTGTGGGTAGTTTTTAATAGTATATATAATGTGTGGTTTTTTTGTAGTTCTTTACACTTGAGAAGTCTGCTTGTAGCAGTGAAACCTTAGGTTGTGTTTTAATATTATTTTTATGCTGGTCTGGTTTAATTTTAGATTTGGGGTAGTTTTGATTTTATATTGACTAGTTTAGCTTTATGCTTGTAATGTTTATATATATATATATATATATATATATATATATATATATATATATATATATATATATATATATATATATATATATATATATATATATATATATATACTTTAATCTTGGTCAGGTGGTTCCTTTTTACTTCTACCATCCTGGCTCAGATCAGAGAATCTTAACCCAATTTTATGTCTGGGTTGGTGTTCTGCGCAATTACTTTCTGGTTCACAAATATCACATTTAATTCTTTCCTTCTTTTAGAGCTATCTGATTATCTCTGCCTGTTATTTCTATCCCAATTATTCAGATCCCCACTGTGCTTTATAATATCAATGATATTTCTATTTCTTTCTTTGTCAAGGAGCTTAAGTCTCCCTTCTTTGGTTCCATATTAAAATATAGTGCTGTTGAGTACTTCCATAAAGTCAACCATTGTCTCTACTACCCTCCTTTCAGCACTTATTTTTATTCTTATACCTTTCTTGATCCTAGAAGAGTTTTTCTTTGTGTATATGCTAATTTCTATGCTTTTTACTTGTTTATGAATATTTACATCTTTATTTTCAAATACACCAGTGTATGTCCTCTAACTTTTCTATACCTTGACTTTCTCTAGTCAAATCTATCTCTATCCCCTTGCTATTACTCTGATGTCGGTCCCTACCTTTTAATGCCCTGGAGCCTTGTTTCCATCTCAAAGGATATTTCATCCCTAAAGTCATCAAACATTTTTGGTATTTCCTGACTTTTCTTTTATCTGATTAGACATCTCATTTTTCATGTCTTTTATTTCCAGTGATATATGACTGAGACCTAGTTTTACAGTATTTACAAACTTCTCCATCATCATCATTAAATTTCTCCTTCCTTTTTTGGTTTCTCTTCATTTAGTGGCTCCATTACTGCCTCTATTACACTTTCTTGCTTTGACATGCTCTTAGATTATATATGTGTTTTTTTTTACTTTTTTTAACTATTGACACTATGGTTCAATGCTACCTTTATTTGTTACTTTCTTGCTTATACAAAATACTCAGTGTACACCACACTGTTCTCCTCTTATTCTGACCATCATTTATTTGTCCTATTTGTGCTGTTCTCCTTACTCATTTACCGATTAAAAATATGAAAATGTATTTTCCAAGATCACTTTTCACACTAATGCTATTAAATATAAAAACAAATAATCCAACATTAAACTGTACTAGTATGAAAATGTTTTTAAGCCCAAAAAAATGATTATAAATAGGATTGCAATTATAAATGTTACGTGGTGTCAAAATATTTCTTATCAAAACAATTTCAAAATTGAATATTACTTTTTAAAGATTTACTTTTTTCTTTCTATTTGAACTATTAAAAAATTTACTTTCGAAGTCTGACATCTATTTTTATTAAATACCTAGGTATATTTATATACTGCCATTTATTTCCTTCTCCAACAATTTATTTATCTAACTTTTTTTTAATATGTTTATACAGTAAAATAATTTAAATCAGCTATATTGTTGTGACAAAGGTCACTTCAAAAATGAAACAAAGTTTAGAATTGTTATTTATAAAGATTCTCAATGTAAACTTTTTACTTATATTTTGAATATGCACATATGGCAAAATAATATAAATCAGTATTATTGTAGTGACAAACATCACTTCAAAAACAAAACAAAGTTTAGAATTTTTATTTATAAAGATTCCTACTTGTAAACCCTTTTTTTCGTAATCTTTTCTCCACTTAAAAAAAAATTGGTTTTTAACACTTTTCTTTAGTGAAATTTTTTTATTTATATATTTATGTTTAGTGGCCATATTTATCCTATACTTGCTATATTTCATCAGGCCCACCACGTTCGGCATCAACCTTTCCCCATCTATGTGGTTTCATCTAAATGCAGTAAAGATGAGCTTGTGCACATATTGAACATGAAAAAATATTGTGACATGCCAGAGTAAGAATTAATTTCAAATCTTTTTAAGATCACCATGATGCAGTCATAAGGGCAGTTATTATAGTGCTGGGTCTTACACAACTTTGAAATATTACTTTAAATATAACTTCTCACACAACTCCCAGAAAGATAGAAAATAATCCCTCCTCCTGAAGAGATATGCAAGACCAAATATTATATTAAATATAGTCAAACAAACAAAAATTTAATTAAAATAAATACCCTAATGACTAAAGATTTAAATATCAAAAAGTTGATATCCCATATGTTAGCTCAGCATTTTTTTTATCGCAGGTAAAAACATAAGAATTGCAAAACTCGTGTAATTATCTAATTATCTTATTATGTTAGAGAAAGAAATATGAATAAAGTATAAAAGCAATAAGGTGCAATTTTATACTTATTAAACAAATGTTTATTGAATCCTGTATCCCCTCACCAATTACCAAAATAAATACAATAATAATGAACCTCAATGCATAATAAATGTTAAAAAAATATAAATGAGACTATTATAGTTATTTTAACAAAGAAAGAGAATGTTAAAATATAAAATATAAAGAAAGAATCAACTAGTGAGAAAGTCATCTGAGAATCATAAACTTGCACCTGAACATATTTTAAAAATACTAAATATTACATTAAATAAGATTGATATTTTATGCAAGTGATATAAATGAAAGATATTTAACACACAATAACATATATGAAATTAATAAAATAAGAGTGTGCCATATCTCTGGGCTCTTTGTAGGCTATTCATCTGTTTGTCCAGAGACACGAGGCTGTTTCTTTAACACGGCACTATTCAGCAGCTTATATAATCACTTGATGACCAGTAGGAGACATTTCTGATGGCAGGAGTAGAGCTGAGCAGGCGCACTGATTGGGTTTTTTTACCACATGACCATTTCATAATGTGAGTATGCTTGTGATTCAATCTTCCAGTAAACACAGTTCTGTGCTGGCTAGTTGGAAACTATCTTGCCATTTACTCTTTGTCTGTGTGATATAAAATATATATATAACTTGAATGGCTGACTGTCTACTTCTGGATGTTCTGCTGCCACTCTCTACATTTTCATAAGTTGAATAAATTCAATAACTTCACCTTCAACTCTAAGTTTAAACAGGGCTATTATGATAAATCCAATAAGTCAGCAAGCAAGATAAAAAAAAGAAAAATAAGTACAATAAGTTAACATGAGTGAGTGAATGATTGACTGATTCAGTGAGAGAGTGATTGACTCAAAGAAAGAGTTAGCAAAAGTGAATAACTAAGTGTCTGAATCCCCAAAACACCTGGTGAACAGCTTATATATGCCCACTCATTACAATCCCAAACTAGATACCCTCTGAAAAAACATTTAATTAGCAAATTTCAATTTTGTTAATGGATCCATACAATGCACAAAGCATTCCTATGTAATCCCTTAATTAATCTCAAGAATTTTTATTTTTAGATAATTTTTTTCTACTCACTTACTTTTTACAGGCTTATATAATAATTCATGCTCCCTCAATCTCTTCTCACTACTGCACCTAGATTCACCTACATGTGATAACTTACAATCATAAAAAATGTTGATATATGACATTACTTTTCTGCTTGACAGGTATGATATTCTTAGAATTATTAATTAATTTATTAATATTGTTTGGAAATGTAGAATCAAACATGAAACACATTATTATATATATCCTTAAAAATTCACTTGTGGATTTTAAATAAATGGAATAGATATCCATTGGTTACTATTAATCTTCATTTCCTTTAAACCATTTTTTTTTAATTGACATAAAGTATTGCTTATTTGTTCCAATTTATAACCAACATCAAGGAATTCCTTTGCAAATATCTCTTTTTTTTTTAATTACCAATACTTTATGTCAATTAAAAAAAAAGTATAATGGTTTAATGGAAATGAAGATTAATAGTAAACAATGATTATTTATTCCATTTATTTTAAATCCACAAGTGAAATTTTTTAAGAATATATATATATATATATATATATATATATATATATATATATATATATACATATATATACATTCTATATATATATATATATATATATATATATATAAGAATGTGTTTAATGTTTCATTCTACTTTCCAAACAATATTAATAAATTAATCAATAATTCTAAGGTTGTCATACCTGTCAAGCAGAAAAGTAATTGTCGTATATAAAAAATTTTGTAATCGTATGCTATCATATATAGGTGAATCTAGGTGCAGTATTGAGAAGAGATTGAGAGAGCATGAATTATTATATAAGCATATAAAAAGAAAAATAATGGTTATTTAATGTCTCCTTCAGTTTTCTTTGATTATGAAAAAACATGTAAATATAAATTTAAATTTTATTTTGAAAATGTGAAAACTCTTCATGAAGAGAAAAACCATAATAAAAGAAAAATTAAGAAGACAATTTTTATAAATAGAAACAAAATGCATTTAATAAATAGACAAGCTGCTAACATTAAAATACAAGATTCATGGGATTTGAATTGATGATGTTTGCTTCTGCTTGGTTTGTTTTTATTTCTTTTTTTTTAATTTAATGGCAGTTGAGGCAGGTTTAAGAAATTAACTGATAGTACTTCTGCAGATTTAAGGATGGTTTATAATAGTTTGTTACCGTTAAATTTATTATTTTTATTATAATTACAATTGCGTTTTAATTAACGGACATTTTATTTATATTATATATATATATATTTAAACAGATACTCTGTTTCACATGTATAAAGATTTATTTTACCCTCCCCCCTAAAAAATACAGGTGTATATGAAAGAAGTTGATCCTTTTTTGTTAAAAAAAAATATAAAGCAAAAAGTTTAAAGTTAAAAGAAAATCATTATTTTCTATAATTGAGGAAAAAAAAGATAAACCAACATTATTGATTTTATAATTTTAAATTATGATATAAATACATCTCTAAGTATTTACTTAAAGCTGGCATTTATTTAAATATTACATTTTAATTTTTGAAATGATGTTGTTGTACAAAATATAATATTTGCTTGAGGCAAAGTTATCAAAGTGAAAAACATGGCTTAATCCTCATGATTCCTTATCTGTCCCTCTAAAAGTAGTGGTCTAATCCTTAAGAAAAGAAAAGCAGTCAGGCTTAAATAAAGGCTGTGTAACAAATCAGATATAATGGGAGTGCTGCTGAATCAATCCAGAGATCAGGGTATAAATAGTTGAGTTTGAAGTTCAGATGAGATTTTTAAAAGATTTTTTTAAAAGGAGTTAAAAAGTAAGAAAAGTGAAAGAGTTAAAAAAGTTACAAAATTTTATCTAAGTGTTGCTTAACTGTTTAGTTAACAACTAATTTTAGTCACCCTGGAATATTATATTTACAGCCATATTGCTAATGATGAAAAAAGAAAGTATTAATAAGGAAATCATAAAGATGAAAGGCTAATTGGAATAGCATCTTCTCTTTGTCCATAGCCATGAATCTCCAAGCCTGCCTGAGTGAACATCATGGAAAGTAAATAATGTCATTCCACTCAAATAAACTGATCTCTTTTTGAAATGCAGTAATAACCTGAAGTGAAGGAACAAACTGAATAAAATGAAGATAACAATTTCATGGAATATTCATACTTATATGTTTGTATAAAAAATATATTTCTTAAAATAAATTATGAATAATTATAGCTATGTGAAAACACATTTTATTAGTGATAAATTATAAATATGTAAATGTCTTAAATATCTATAATCAAAAGGCATTTTTAATAAGGTAAATCATAAATGATTAACTTCTTATATGCAGATATATCTGAATTAGAATAAAATAAAAATGAATACTTATAACTATTCATATTGCTGATATACAAATATAATAAGTGTACCTGGAGGAATTAAAAATATACGTCTGCGGCTGACCAAATAACAAATATTCATGCTATATACTAAAATAATTAAATTAATGTTATAAATGAAACTGCTGATCAACTTATGTTTAGAAATATATGTCTGTGACTGACCAAATAAATATTCATGCTATATACTAAAATAATTAAATTAATATTATAAATGAAATTGCTGAACAATTTATGTATAGAAATATATGTCTGTGGGAGACCAAATAACAAATATTTATGCTATATATTAGAATAATTAAATAAAAATTATAAATGCGCATTTATACTTGACTGGATTATGAATAGTCCACAAACCCAGAATTGCTTATATTACCTATTTACCTATCTGTGATAAATGCAAAAATAATGAAATGCTATATGAATTACAAATGCTTCCATGCATATTTGCTTATATTACCTGTTTAGCTACTTGTGATAAATTTAAAAAATAATGAAGTACTATATGAATTACAAATGCTTACATGCATATTTGCTTATCTTACCTGTTTTCCTACCTGTGATAAATGTAAAAATAATGAAATGCTATATGAATTACAAATTATTTGCTTATATTACCTGTTTAGCTACCTGTGATAAATTTAAAAAAATAATGAAGTACTATATGAATTACAAATGCTTACATGCATATTTGCTTATATTACCTGTTTGCCTACCTGTGATAAATCTAAAAACAATGAAGTACTATATGCATTACAAATGCTTACATGCATATTGATTGTGTATGAATAAAATAATGAGACTCATGTGTATAAACACACATCTATACTTGATTGAAATTATAGAAGCTTCACAAATATGGAATTGCTCATCTTAGCTATTTGCCTACCTAAAAAGAATATACAGATATAGAATAAATAGTTAAAAATATTCATGCAGTAATGGTAGATGTCTACTTGATAAAAGACCCTTTGAATTCTTCACCCAAGATAAATTAAAATGAGCCTTCATTTGAAATAAGTGATGAATTTTATTAGAAGGACTTATCAATATCATTGTTAATAAAACTGTTGTTACTTAAAATTAATTTCAATTGTTCAGTTCCTTTTTTTGCATCACTTGTTATTCATTGCACTTGTTCACAAGAATTTCATGCCTTCTGAGCTGCGTTTGGGCATAACTAGACCTAGGTAAGTCAGGTTGTAGTGAGATGGAACTCTAATGGTGCCATTTGGGAAACCAAACACAGATTTTTCTCGGTGTTTCCAGTCTCTATGGTACTATATCCTCTGATGATCAGCAAATATTGTTGGGGGGGGATGACATCTGTATTGGTGAAAGCCAATTGATGAATCTTTCCAACAATATGCTCATCAGAAAATTATTACAACTGAGATAATAAAGGGGTTGCATGGGGGTCCAGTTACAATATATATATATATATATATATATATATATATATATATATATATATATGTATATATATATATATATATATATATATATATATATATATATATATATATATATATATATATATATATATATATATATATATATATATATATATATATATATATTGTAACCTCCCTGGAACAAATGTAAATGAAATAACACATGTTTTTCATTTACTTCTTTTGAGAAAATTACAGAGATTAGTATATATTTAGTTCCCTATGTTGAGTGTTAAAAACCCACTATGTAACCTAGAAGAAATGTAAATAAAACAGCATGAGCATGCATGACTCTATTTAACTACCAAACAGAACATAAGATAGACTCTACATGAACAGTCACAAACAAAAAGGTTTTGACATTGAGAAGCATATGAAATATACTTCACAATTGCATTGCTAATGTAGAAACTCTCCAGCTATCTTCTTATTATAATCATTAAAAAAATCCCTACAATACACAATGACTAATATGATACTTCATGTAAAATAATTATTAACCTATTCTCATTTATTCTAAAAAAATAAAACTATAAAGATAATTCTAAAAACACATATTAAATTGATCTAAATAATTATTACTATCCTATGGATATGGATTATTGATTAATTTTAATAAATATAATAACAATCATTAATAGTTAGACAATTAAATAACAAGTGGGATTTTGTTGAGATCCAATTATCTAAAGAATAATTACACTCTCAATTGCAAACATCGATTAGGACCATTATTTGAGAATTAATATAACTTTAATAATACTCTGAAGATAATAATAAATTACAAACTGAAAATAATAATAAATTACGAACTTATTTTAAATTAAATAATTTATTAAACTTGTTATTATTTATTCTTCTACTTCTACAAATAAGTATCATTAAGCAGAATAATCATTTATTGATATTCAAAAATTTTATACTTAACCAAAATCTAATATTACATAACTCAATTAAATACACTAATTATTTTAGTATTTACCCATTCTATTCTATCTTTTAAAACAAACATCAAAATTGATATTATTAATTCCTGAAAAATTGAATAACATAGCATTTCGAATTTATTCTATTTAATAAACCTTGTAAGATTTTTATTATTTAATACTTGTATTAAACTTACATTAACTTTAAAATATAAATATGACTTTTATAATAATATTAATCTTTATAATACTCTGAAAAGATAATAACTTTAAATTTCAATTGCAAATAGTTATTCATCTACTTCAATATTTAATAAAACAAGTATTAATAATATTTACTTTAATTAATTTATAATTTAAAATCATTAAATGTCTAATTTGTTAACTTCAATTTCTTTATTATAATAGTACACTTCAAATATCGAACCTATACATTTTATATCATGATTTTATTAGGCTATGTGCTTTAATATATAATTTTGCGATAATAATGATCCAATACAAAATAATAATACTTATCAAACTTAAATTTAAAATATTTATTTATTTTAACAACATATTTATAAAATATTTATAATTACAAAATATAACATAAATAATTTATAATATTTATATTTAATCAATTACATAGTACAAAATTATTTACATTACAATAACTAAAAAATAAATGCCATCCTCTTTCCATCATTTAAGTAATTAAATGATAGGTTTTTACTCATATATATGCTTATTCATATTGTAAATTGTTTCATCATCCATGTGTTCATATATCTAGGTAATTTCCTTCTTATTTCCATCATACTTTAGTATTCCATTATGATATCCTTATTCTAATAAAGTCATTCCATTTTAATATTATTCAGTTTTAAAATTATTATTGAAATACATTAGTATTATTTACTAAAGATCTTTTGTGCTTTGTATTATTGATATAATACAAATAATACATCTTGAATAAATAATCCAATCAAGGAACCTTTATGTTAAAATATTATCATTTATCTTATGCACTTACCAATTCTCTTTCATTTTTATTCCTCATTCTTATTTATCTAATTTACCCTTCCAACTACGAATCATAGGAAGAAAAACTCTAAATTCCAAAACAACTTACTTGCTTATGGTGCTTAGTTTATATCTCAATGTCATAGATAAAAGCTTTTGGATAATAAACTAATTTAGTAACCGTCATACAAAATATAGGAAAGGGGGCACTTGCATTTATTATGAACTATTATACAATTAAGTAATCATTTATACTTTAATGGCTGTACCTTAATAGATAATGGATTAATTCTAAAGCTCTTACTGAATAAAATAATCATCATGACA